>KZ452037.1:788325-887312 GCA_002786265.1 Apostasia shenzhenica
TTAACGAGATTCAATGCACTTCTAGAGGAGATCCACCAGAATTGCTGTTCCATTATGGGAGGAAGTAATAGGTGGGGCTTGAGATTCACATCAACCATGTCTTCCCTGCTTGGTGGAGGATAAGTTCTCCATACCAGGGTAGAGCTGCAGCAATTTTCCTGAATAATGGCTGCATAAATAGCGAACTTATATGTGATTAATTGAGGGTTGGTAGTGTATATTTTCGAAGAAAAAATTAATTTTCTTTGATTCGAATCATCTCAACATATCCTACAAAGAAATCAGCCCCACCTCCAATGAAAAAATTCAGTACATAATTAATTCCCCGATATTGCAATAAGCATTTGTATAAATATAACTTTGCAGTTTGTTTATTAGGTATTCAAAAACATTAGTTATGAAGCGTGTAAGGGAAAGTGATTATAGCATAGATGCACAATAATACATATAATTATTAAATTAACACATTATATACTAATAACAACAACCACCATCTATCTATACGTACCAAGTATTGTTAAATCAACAAATGAGGGTTCAAAAAAGATTCAAATGCAATAAGTTTTTCACCTGACTTAAACATGTGTTTTTGAGGTTTTGATTGTCAACTTCCTCGAACAAATTGACTCAATACCAAATCAATAACCTGGGCAGTAGAAATTCAATATGAAGGTTCCAGAAGCAACCAAATGCAATAATACTCTAAATTTCTTCTAAAATGTGTCTTAATGGATCCATGTAAGAGGTCATCATAACTTTCATGTCCAGCAATTTGTTTTTTGCATTTTGTTGGTTTTTATCTATCTTTGTTCTAAGAATCTTATTCGATTACTACATGTATAAAATATTGTGATATCCATCAATCAAGACATTATTTAAAGGTAAACTTTTTTGTTTTGAGAAATATTTCATCTTTAAATTTGATGAAATGATTTGAAAAACTTTCCATTATGAAAATAGAATTAATTTAAAATGTATGCTAAAATTACTTAAATTATTATATGGAAAGCATTTAAGCTGACCTTGATGTGAAAACCAGCTTTGGCGCTCGTCTCTATGAACATGAATCTGAGTTTCTGCGTAGACCTTAGATTCACCTTCTTCTATCAGATACTTTGCACTGTTATATTTTGAAGTAAAAAAAAAGCTTTTGAGAGTGGAGGAACCTGTGCATTATTCTTATATAATAACGAAAACAAATAGCAAAAGAGACGGCATGAGCTATATGCTGCCATTAATAACTGAGATTTATGACCTTTAGAATGACATCATATAAGAAAGTACTTGTTGAAGCTAAAGCATAATCTTAAAGGGGTATTTGTTTAATGTTTATAGTAATATTATGTTTATGTTATTTGGAGAAAATAATTATATAGTTTTGATGATATGTGTAGATGACATTATAAAAAATTACAAAATTTACCACTTTTAATGCCACATCTATGAATAAATCAATGATAATAGAGAAAGCTAGCGAAGTTCGAATAAGGAAAGCGAGGATTTAATTCCACAATAGAGAAGCTGTAATGCTACAATTTTAAAATAAACTACTTTTAAATTCTTGAATTTTGATAATAAATAACACATTAATCATAATATGACAAAACCAAAATTACAAGATAACATTAACATATAAATAATATAGTCATTCAAATAACACTAACATCTAGATTGCACCATTACCAAATGCCCCCTCAAATTATTCTCTAATAATGATTAAGAATGCTGTGACTACAACAATACGCTAAGAGTTATTTAATGAATGCAGCATGGTACAAGCTGTTCTATTAGCTTTGGTTATGGTAAAGGGAGGGTAAATAGTGTAAGGTATGCCACAAAGGTAAAAAATGTTGGAGTTTAGAAGATTTGCTTAGCTCTTTGGGTATGAAAACACAAAGAAGTGTTGAAGTTAGACGATTTGCTTAGCTTTTGGTTATGAAACAATGAAAATTGTTTGGAGTTTAGATTGATTTGCTTAGCTTTGGTTTATGAAACTTGAAAAGCATTAGCTTGACCCATTTCACTGGGAAGAAGGATGAGGCAGCTTAACATTTTGTTAGTTTTAGGACTCATAAGAATTAACAAAAACTCAAAATTAAATTGAAGCTTGCTTTGATGGAGTACATTTTGAAATTAGACTAAAAATTACAAAACTAATCATAACCAAGGGGTCTGACACGAAAGATTGTTTTGGAGTTTAGATGATTTTGTTGGAATTTTAATCCAGGCTAACTAAAATATTGTGTTTTTCTGCATAATAAGTATCTTTTATTATTGATTGCATATCTCAGTAATGGTGTCAGCATGGATAAGCCTAAGCACTTATTTTTGAGATTTACGGTTCAAAACGTTTCCGGGGTTTTCTCCATCGAGAAAGTTGAATTTATTCAATTCAATCCTGACTCAATTATAGCCAGATCCAAAGATCATGCTAGCTCAACTATGTAATCGAATTAGAGTCAATTTTAAAAGTTGCTATTCTCATAACATTAAAACTAAAAACAGAAATACAAAAAAGTACAAAAAGTACAAAATCAATCAACATCCCTACATCATCACGAGTCCTAGCATGGAAGTTATACATAATATTAGGAACAACAGCTATGCACGTTTAAAAGAAGACCAAAGCCAATGTTTGGACACCAACTAAAAGATCTACTAAGAAATGAAGAGCAATCACTTAGTTTCTCATGACAATGCAAATAGTGTTGCCCAACATAAATTAGTGCTGGCCAGCTTTGACTTATAAATTTTTGATTTTAAATTGTGCTCGACTCACTCAAAAAATCATCAAAGCCATATTAAAGCACTGGAAGGTCAATGTCACCCGTGTTGGCCTTCTAGTGGCATATCGCATTTCATGAATAATACCATTTATTTTAGAAGCAGAATTTTCCACACGTAAAGCCAAAAAACTATAACCTAAAAGTGATCAATAGGAATATAACGAGGTTGTTCAAAAACTAGTTCTACTAAACCTACAAGACAGTAACACACACAGAAAGAGACATAAAAATACATAAAGAAAAGCAAGCAGATCTCCAACTTCATGAATAATGCTCTTAATAACATGGAATACAGTATCATTGTTCTTTCAACAGAGGATCATAATGTTTTCTAAGAGTCTAGCATTTCTTCAAACATTTTTGAAGTATTAACTTGCAGGTTTAACTTATTTTACTTAGAACAGCCCGTCAAGTCATTTATAACAGTAAACCAGATATGGTACTTTTAATCAGTACTGGTGGTTGTAATGATCATTTTCACGTCTTCTGAGAACTCACAAGACCTCACAAAAAATTTCTTGATGCCAAGGTGAAATAACAACAACAACAACAACAACAACCAAGCCTTAATCCCACTAGGTGGGTCAGCTACATGAATCCTTGTTTCCATTGCGCTCTATCAGTTACCAAATTCTTATCTAAGTTTAAGTAACTAAGATCACTTCTTATAGTTTCTTGCCATGTCTTCTTTGGTTCCCCCTCTTCCTCTTTGTACATGGGCAAAACCAGTAACTCAATTTTTCTAACTGGAGCTTCAATTGGCCTGCGATTTAGATGTCCAAACCATCGAAGCCGACTTTCTCTAAGTTTATCCTCAATTGATGCAATACCAACTTTCTTTTGAAAATTTGCATTCCTCCACAAGAACCAACAAATGCTACCTCAAAAAGTTCAAATGCCATTTCTCTATTTGTAAAGCTACAAAACTTTTCTGATTACATGACCTCTATTCCTGAGAAGGCACTGTTAAGAAGTTTGACAATGAAAACATTCCACCTTTAATAACACTAAAAAATAGAAGACGAGGAGAAAGGGATACAGTACACATGCACCCTGTGAAATAAAATAGCTGCATTACCTTTTGTCTACAAGATCTGTTTTGTTTCCCACGAGAACGATGATAACATCTGCACCACGTTCTGTGCGAACTTCCTCAATCCACTTTGATGTGTTTAGAAATGACTGTCTATCTGCAGATTATTGGGAACAATGAGAAAAATACCATGTTAGTGCATCCATATTAGTCATGTAGAATATCTAAGGGCTTGTTACATAGAAGTCAAAATAAAAAAGGGGGATGTATTGCATTTTAAACTATTACTTTTTGGAAGAAAAAAAAGATACATAAGTAACCTATAACTGCCAATATTCCTTGTGAAATTTCACGTCTTCAGCACAAGGACATGATAGGGGAAAAAAACTGAGTTCAGGACAACTCTACACGTTTCCTGGGATCTGCTCTCCTTGCAATAAAGTAGCCTTTGAATTTTTATAGCCTCGGCATATTTTCCAACAGCAGCTATAGATCATACTAGTGGCTTGTATTGAGGAAAAACGTGGCGCCAGTGTCCTAATTTGTACCCAAAACAGTCTTCCTCTCTCACGGAAAGATGAAAGGAAACTACTGCTAAAATGGGATCATTAATACTAGGACTTTTAAAGCCCACAAATAGTCACTTTCAAAAAGGTCGCAAATAGGGGCCTTATTTGATTGGGTGTTAATTTTGGGTAAAGAAAAGAGAAAATATTTTATTTTGCAAAATTGATGGAAAAGAAATTTATTTTAATATGTGAATGTGTGTAAGATTTGAAATAAAGTTCATTTTAAAGTTGAAATTTGTATTGGATATGAAATAAAGTTGATTTTTAATATTGAAATTTGTATTGGATATGAAATAAAGTTATTAAAATTTATAATAAATTTAAATTATTATTAGTGCCTAATTTTTTAAGCTTGCCAAACAAGGCCATAGTGTCAATGACTATGATGCATTATGGTAATTCTAATTATCATGGCACATAAGGAAATAGGTTAACCTATAGCACAAGACTAACTAGTGCACATTTAACATATATAGCAGCTTGTAAATAGCTATGAAGTATAAGTATGATACAGCGATACAAATACAATATAATATGAATATGGTGATGAAACAAACTTAAAAAAAGTAAGATACAAATACGTCAGGATCCGACTATGACTTGAACTCAAATTATATTGACTAATCAAAATAGATGCATACTCTCCTCTCCTCGAATCTCTAGCTTAATAAATAGATAAAATAAAAAAGACTAAAATCTTATCCTTTTTACAATACGAGCTTGATTAGGTAAAGAAAAAAACTTTAATTAGCATATAACAGAAGTAGAGACAAAA
Organism: Apostasia shenzhenica; assembly: GCA_002786265.1. NCBI lineage: Eukaryota > Viridiplantae > Streptophyta > Magnoliopsida > Asparagales > Orchidaceae > Apostasia > Apostasia shenzhenica. Next base: position 793,489 of record KZ452037.1, read on the forward strand.
TATCGATTGAGATAAAAAAAGCAACATCATTGATATCTGTAAGACCGCAAAAAGGGGTCAGCTAAAACAGATACAGTAACTTATGGATACCAAATCTTTTTCTACTGTCGAAACACTAGAGTACATAAAGCTCTTTGCAATTTCAATTATGTGAGTCGAGCGTATTGCTCTCCAAATTTTAATTTTGAGTCTATGAATTAGTTGTGTTTTATGTATAAGGCATTTTTTAAATTTTTATTGTGCAAGCTGAACCAATTGCTCCAATACTTTTTCTCTAATTAGAAGTATCGGGAAATATCAGATAAGTATCAGATTTTTAAAAGATAAAACTAAAAATTAATAGATCATGTAGCTTATCAAATACGTATCGGTGGAGTATGGTATTTGATATGGATACATTAGATTTCACGAAGCATTGGTGCTTCATATGTAAACAATAATGCCATAACATTGCTTGGGAAAGAAAAAAAAACATTATGCCTTGACATGAATGATCCTCTCATTGTCTAGCTAATCACCAAGCTAAAAAGAGAAATGTATAGAAATTTTTGCACTGCAACATAGCTCAAATAAACCTTTTTACTAAATAAAAGAAAAAAAGGCATGCAATGTATTTTATCCGATAGAGAACTTACTCGATACATCATACACAATAACTGCTACAGAGGAATCTCTGATGTAGCTAGGAATTAAACTTCTAAACCTCTCCTGTCCAGCAGTATCCCTAATTACATACATTAAAAAAAAAATATTATAAAGCATGATAAAAAATGTTACTCAGTATAGTAAGCTACATTTCTTATTAGATGCAATTCTAGAGGACATAAAATATGGCTAAGGCATGATCAAACTAGCACAATTGAAGAAAGAAAAAGCACGTCCACCAAGAAACATACTACTCCCAATCGCAGGTCTCAACAAAAAAGGAGAGGAAAAATAATGTTCAAGCTTCAAGAAAGCTTTAAAATGTATTTGACAAAAATATCATTCCATCTAAACAAATACTTCTTTTCGCAAATCAACCTTCATGGCATCAACCTGAGCATAAAGGGTTCTTTTGCACAATCTATGCCTTCTACAAAAAATGTCATATGGTTTTTCCTTTTATTAATTAGACGCCACACACTAGCCAGATATAGCAGTATGTTCCATTGGAAAATGATAATAAAAAGCCACTGATTGAACCAAGTTTGCATAATTAGATACAAATCAAAATTGCTTAGATAGATGAAGTACAAAAAAAATTAATTTGTGCTCAACAGACAATGTTTCAACTGCTAAAGATAACCAACCCACAAATGATCAAAAGAGAAAGAACATGAAAAAAATTTACAAGTCAAATAAGGAAGCACGACAAGAAGAAAAGGAGAAACATAAGATATCAAATGCCATCACAAAAATCTTAGCAAAATTTAGTCACCTACAATCATACTCATCAACAGCATTTCACTATCATTGGATGCCACGAGTTACAATATCCCTATTTGGTTCAGACCAAAAAATAAAAGAATTGGATATTCTACCATAGTTGTAGACGAACTGTGCGATCTTCAAGGTACATTGTCTTTGAAAGAAAATCAATACCAATTGTAGCCTACAAGTCATAAAGCAAAAAATAGTGAGTAAATACAAAATCAAAAAAGATCGAGGCCAAACTATAGCATCAACTATTTGCAAAAACATCATGCAAGTAAATAACGACATAACATTAATTTCTAGGATTTAGAAAAGAGAATATACATTTTTATTAAGATCTCAAAATTGGTGGATATGGTACTCTTAAGCTACTCTGTTTTTATAACGACAATTCAGATGTCTATGATTAAACACAAAAAAAATGATAAACTTTTGTGCACCCTGTTTTTTAGTTCTGTTGTTTTCTTAAAATATAGCCAAAGCCTTTAAATTAAACTAAAGGGGCGTTTAATTCAATGCTATATTGATGCTATGTCATATTATTTAAAAAAATAATTATTTAGTTTGACGATATTTTTAGTTCTCCTGGCAGGCTTTAGCCGAATAATGACCGGTGAGAGGGGCAGGAATGAATCATCCCACATCAGAAAGAGAGGAATTTCCTGAGTTGTATAAGTAGATAACGTGATCTCAAATGGTAGAGGTGCTTTTTGAGGCAAAACCGTGAGGCTAATGATGGAAAACTCCGTAGTAAAGCGTGCTTAGGCTGGAATAGCACTGGGATGGGTGACCTCCTGGGAAACACTCAAGTCACGTGATTTTTCCAAAGCCAAAGCAAACAATACCTCTATAATGGGATCACGAGATATTATAGTTGTCCTTAGGCCTCATCAACATACATCGTCCAAGGCACATGATCCTCTAGTCCCTTTAGATTCACAACACAGGTGACCTAAAATCTATTCGAGCTTGTGCCTTAATTGCAGGTTGAGGAGAATAGTCAATGTCAAACTCAGAGAGTTCAGCCGCCTACTTCTACAGCCTCTCAGAAACCTTTGGTTAATGAAGTATCTTTCTTAGAGGTTGACCTGTCACAAATTTGATGGTGTGGGCTTGAAATTAGTAGCAAAGATGGGATGCTATATGTTTTCTTCTAGATCATGGATCGCCAAAAATAATATGTTAGCGACATGGAGGTAGATGAGAAGCTCCTACTCTAGTTGTGGGGTGGAGAGAAACAGACGTGAGGTGTGGTGACCTTTCAATGTATTGAAAACTTGCTCACACTCTTCAGCCCACTCGGTTCTACGACCTCGAAGTGCCTTTAAAAAAAGAAGGTATTTCTCCTTATAGTTGAAGATAAAAAGGCTTAGCGTACAATGTTACCATTGAGCCTCTAAACTGCGTTCTAGGTCCTCAACAACATTTCGAGTACTGCTTTGATCTTATTTAGGTTTGCCTTGAACCCTATTGCTAACAACACATAGCTAAGGAACTTCATCCCATATATGGCACTAAATATGATCTTTTGTGGGTTTAGCTTAATGTATTTTCGACACATTTCTGCTTTAGGCCATTGATCTTAATGAAAACGTCATCTACATAGGCTTCCAAGTTTTGTTTTTTTAGTTTAGCTCTAAACACCACAATTTTTCCTACTCCACTTGAAAATTATAATGGTAGTATAGTTCGAACCTAAAATCACCTTATACCCAGGCAAGCTTCTTCCCCATTGGGTTAGGAGAAAACCACAAATAGGCCTCTAAGTTATGACCCTTGTGATCCTTGAACATAGTGCTGATCATCTGCTAATATGTTGCATGCACGTTCTTCAAACCGAAAGGCATTACTCTGTAACAATACATACCTTGGTCAGTGATGAATGGCATGCGTTCTTTATCATCTTCTGCCATGCATTTCTAATGATTGCTAAAGAAGGCATCAAGGAAATCATCATCATAAACCCCGTAGTGGAGTTGACCAATATGTTAATTTTCGACAAAAGGTATAGCCCTTGGGGCATGCCTCATATATTGAGGTTGGTGAAGTCCACATGCATCCACAACTTTGCTTTTTTCCTTTTAATGACGACTATATTTTCCAGCCAATCGAGGTGTCTTCATGTATAAACTAACTTGTAGGAGCTTCTTGACTTCCTCCCTATTGGCACGATGTTTCTCTCCTCCAGAATAGGAGGTAGTTCGAGTTGAGGCTTAGTTTTTGCTCGGCAACAATTAGACCTCGGCAATTGTTGATTCCCTAGGCAAAAACAACCATGTACTTGAAAAGTAGTGCCATGACAATAGGTTTTCATTATCATTTAAGTTTCTTATATAAGTGATAACTCATTCGAGATGGAGACATAATTAGTTTTCCTGTAAGGGACACCAAGGTATGTTCACACGAATCGATATGGTCAATATGCAATGCATGGTGATCATGTTGCACTTTTTCACCTCGTCATGATTTCCTTGGATGGTTACATAAAACAAAAGTTAAGGCCTAGTGAAGGCCAGCCTCAAATGTGCATTAACTGAGAGAGTTAGAGAATCTCTTATCCCAAAAATATTTTTGATGGCGATGGGGTGTTCGTTTCTGGGAACCTCACCCTTTTTGTTTTCCGATCTCCCCATCTTGGAAGGCATTAGTCTTGATAGCATTAGCATCCTCTAGGTGTATTCTCCTCTCAGCTCTAACCCTTACCTCTGTTAGCATCCTCAACATCATGTCTACAAACAAGTTGTAGAGATCTCAACGAAGGATGCCTTGGACGAAGATCACCATTGACCTATTGTCAGTGGTGTATCTTATCTCCTCATTCATCCTCAAAAAGAAGTCGACTTAGTTAAGAAGTGATTCATTGAGTTGTTGCTTGATATGCCACGGTTTGTGGATAGTTCAAGCAATAGATTTTGAAATGAAAAATCTCACTTTGAACTTCTCCGTGAAGTATTCAAAACTAAGGATGCACATGACATTTGTAACTGTCTGAGATGAGTTCACACGTGTTAAAAGCATTTTCAAAATGTTTGATGTTCTACGCTAGATTTGACTTGTCATCATAATCGTTGAACTTTACCAGCTTTAAGTTGTGGGGACTAGGACTGTGAGGATGGCCGACACGAAGATAAAGTTGGCCGAGGTAATCGACAAGTAGACACCTCAGGGGGGGGTTTCCTATCTGATGAATGTGCTGGCCTCTTCAAAGACAAATTTCCCATGGAAGGAAGGGGACACCACATTCAGTAGTCGGCTTTGCCATAGCTCCAACCAATAGCCGATGCAACTTGGTGTTGAGGCTTTTTCCACAACTTCCTGAGAAGATTGGAGAGGTTTTCTATGAACGCATTTATGACATGTGATACCATTACCACTGACTAGGTCAGGGTGTTGAGATGTTGGTTGATAATGGAAGCACCGCCTATCTACCCGAAGTCGGAAACAGAAGGGTTCAATGTGAAGGGATTTAAGGAGCCTTGCAGGGCACTGTTAGGAGTGTTTGCCATGTGGATTTTTTGAGAAGAGGCTTTGGGGGAAAAGAAGGGTCGAAGTAGTGTGGATTCGATCCTATTTAAGGGCCTCAAATTATTAATGCGATAAATTAGCTAACAAATCATAAAGTACAGAAAAACTAGAGTAAATAGAAATAAAAGGGGAACACATGCAATTTTACATGAAAAATAGTAAAACGGAAACCACGATGTTGTTAGAGGCAATTTTACAGATCCACTATGTTTAATAAAGAAGGAAAAAGGTAGGACTAACAGAATTAAGAGGTTCAGAAGAAAACTCAACTTGAAAGGTTTATGTCGAATTAGCCTTTTAAGGAATTGGGGTGAGTATTTTGCCTTGCCAGAGCTTGTTTTAGAGATGAGAAAGTGTTTGAGAGCTCGCATCTCAAAATGATCCCTCTCTCTATCACGTTCTGTTTAATTTATAATGGTTGGGTGTCATTATGATGCCTAATAACTGATGTCCCGTGCTTGCATTAAATAATATGGCTTGTATGATTTCTGAGGAAGGCCATCAAGACATGGCAGCATGTGAACACTTTCTTGTAACCAGTCGCTGCTTTATGGAAATTTTCCACCTTATTTCTCACATATGATCTTGACATGTTGACCATTACGTTGACCATTTTCAAGACAGGGTCTTCGGTTTTTCTGGGCACATTTCAGACTTGGAAGCTATTGTGGGCCTAGCAGTACATCACAGGACTCTTCTAACTGGAAATTTAGAGGAAGCCCTTTCCATCCCATGATGTGGCCAGATCAATCGACTTCTCTTGGTCTAACCATGCCATGTTCGCCCAGATTGTAGTCCAAATCTCAACGCAGCAATGCATCACACATAATTGATTTGCAAAAATCTAGCTACATAAATGTCTTCTGCATTTAAGTTATAAAGGTCATTGATTGCCTGAAGACACATCAACATTTGCACATCCTCTAAAGGAAAGGTCAAAAATAAAAAGATAAAATGAAAGGAGCGTCACGGATCGGGATCACGCAGTTATAAGAGACCCAAAAGCTCAACCAAGTAACCTATCGCTTCCTTCTTCTGATCCAATCCCTCTTCAGTAGAACATATTCCAAGAACCCCAGATGACGACTTTAAATCCAAAATCCCTAAAACAAAGCGCACTACGACCATATCAATAAAAAGACCCCTGACGAGAGCCGATCGAAAGAGAATGCCTTTAAATTTCACAAAAAACTACCAGAAGGCCATGATGCAAATTAAGGAGATGAGGATCAGGATCAATAACCTGGTAAGTAGTGTCAAATTTGTCATACATAAACCTGGTGATGATGCTTGTCTTCCCCACGGATTGATCTCCCAGGAAGACGAGCTTGTATTTTGCCAGGGCCGAAACGACCGCCATTAGGTTTCTCTCAAACCTCTCTCTGTCCTCTCTTCCTCCCTCTATCGATCTAGTTGGGCGAGAAAGTAGAGGAAGAGCGGATCTGAGACGTGATCCAGAGAATGACGAGCGGAAGGGCGCGGAGATTGAGAAGAGGAGCCGCAACGAATAGCATTATATATAATTTCGAATAAAGAGTCAGAGACGACGCCGAGATTAGGGTGGAGAACCGGACAGCGATGCAATGTTTTGTCCGCCCACCGACGTACTCTACTCATCCACTAAATTTACGAATCATCGTGTGGGAACGACAGGTTTGATTTTTTGAAGAGAGTTAATTGGATAGCATTATGTTTGGTGTTTGATGTCACGCATCGTCACTGTTCCCGCCTTCACGGTTTGGCCGTCGGAGTCAAACGGCCTCTTTAAAAGGAAGTCAATTGACTGTTCTGCCCCTATTCTTCGCTTAACATCCAAATTTTGATCTGCAATTGCACAACGCTTGAAAGTTTTTTTTTGAAAGTCTAAACCATATAAGTTCCATAAAAAAGTTTAAATTATATTATTAACACGACATTCTTCAAAATTTACAAAAAAAAATAATAATAAAAATATAAAAAATAAAAATTTAAAAATCGAGGGCTCAATATGTGAACAAGACAATCTAAAAGATACCTTAAAGTAATACAAAAAGGGCAAATTATACCCAGATTTCTGAATTTAAAGATTAATATCATGCAGGTCTATGTTTTTTAAAATTTAACTTTTAAGTCCCTAGTCGTATGATTTTTATCATACAAGTCCTTCTGTCACTTAGACGTTAAAAAAGAAAGGCAATGATAATTTTATCCCTGCGAAAATACAATGAAAATCACGGACGGGCCTTCATTTCCTCACGCACCATCAGCTGCTATGAAACCCTAATCGTCTCCGGGAGATTGGTGAATATGCAGGAAGAAGGTGAGCTAATCCAAGCACGACTCCCCTTTGCCTTCTCATTGAAACCCTAGTCAAAGGTGAGCGCTTCCTGCATTTTCCTCCCACACAATTCTTGTTTATTTTCTCTCTGAGATTTAAAGCTAAAGATATAACACTTCATCCACTTCCTTCTTTCTGTGTTTCCCTCTCTACTACATTATCTCTTTTTTGCTCAATAAGCATGCTCTCCCTTCCATTCCACCCCTAGCAACTAATAGGCAAATTTTTAATGGATTTATCATTCAGTTGTTTAGAAATACTTTCTTAGCTTACTAATTTTGATTAATATGCAATTTTATGGAATAAAACTAAGATCCTTCATGAATTGTATGATTCCTCATGTACTGAAAGTTTTATAGAAAAATCATGTTGTTTGCCAGCCAAAGTTCTCCTGCTAAAACGTCGGCCACGATGTGTGGTTCACACAGCCACGACGATAAGACATCTAGTACTTCCTGCGAGTACCATCAGCCATGCTATTTAGTATAGCTTTCTCTGCGAAAATTTCGGCCACGATGTGTAGCTTCATTTTGCTCAAAAAAAATAAAGCGATCATTTTATAAAATCACTTAAAAAGCTGAGTGCAAAACAAAAAATAAAGCCTTTTGAATCTATTATCAAACAGCTCCTAAACTCTAGAAACAAAGAAAATAAAATTTTAGGGAGAATAAACCTTCAAAGCTTGAATGAAGATTCACGTATTCGATGCCCTTGCGATCGGAGGTTCACTAGATGAAGATTGCCTTCGGTAGAGGAGGTTTAGGGCACGGCAGATGTGGTCGCAGGAAGAGCAGTGCCATCGCACGCATGCTCTGCTAGGTTTTTGAAAGATAAAGGAGATAAATGAGTTAAGGGTATTTTAGTACTTTGCAAATTAATAAATAATAATTTCAAAATTTCATTGAAATGGAAACATAACAGCTACCATGAATTATGGACCTAATCGATATATTTATTTCGCACAAAAGGACCTATATGATAAAATTTATGCGACTAGGGACATGGAAGTTAAATTTTAAAAAACATGAACCTATGTAATATTGCATTAATGCTGCCAGCAGCAGATATTATAATTTTTTTTAAAAAAAAAAATTAAACGGTCATTTGACCGTTGCAATTTGCAAACGGTCAAATGACCGTTTTAAGGTCATTTTAGACTTTTTAACATGTATTGAACTTTCTATAAATAATATAATTTTTTTATGATAATTCCTACAATTTTTATCAATTAATTCTGTTCTTCTGCTCTGTCAAAAAACCTGCAAATACATTTTAATGGCTTCCCAACATCGATTCTCTAGCGTTTCTTCCTCAAGTCGCCAGGGGAATGTTGATCCGAAGTATGTTCCGCAACTCGATCGTCTTCCTGCACTCAGTGAGAACTTTGATGAAACTTCAGAACCTGATCTTGATCTATCTGCGGAACATGATCCTGAGGCAAGTGGAGATGTTGGCACCGGCACTGGCCCGTCAACGCAATCATCAATTATCTCTAATAAGTCTCGGATGTCTATTAAACCCATACCGACGGTCCCACCACTGATGACTTCCTGAAAACCTGCCAGTAGTGGCTGAAATATTGTATTCGTCGACTTCATGGTGTTGAATATTATAATCGTTGGATCCATACTATCGGTCCCACCATTGTCGGCCCCAGAAAAACCGTCGGTAGTAGCAAAGGTATGCGGGTCCTTAGTTTCTGTGACTGATGGAAGTCTTAGTGGAAGCTTTGCTGATGTGGCGGTTTACACTAGGCTGAAACAACGACAGCTAGGACAAACATCGTGGCCGATGTTACTAGGAGGTGCGGATGCCCAAACATTAGGAATGACAACGGGGCAGGTTTGGGTCGAGTTTATATATACTCATACCCGCCCCGCTATATATTGTTCATTACCCATACCCGCCCTATACCAGTTTCCACCCCGCCCTTATTCTAGTTTTCACAAACTCGTACTCGCCCTGCCCACCCCCGTTTTCTCAGTAATGTAATGAAAATCGAATTATTTTATCCTATTTAAAACAACAAAAATCATAGCCACATGGTGAATATTACACTATGAAAGTAAGACCTTACATTTCTTCATTTTCAATGCACAATTTTTATTTGATTTTATATAAACTTATATAAGAATAGATAAAAACATATGCATATGGGGCAGGGCGGGGCAGGTTGATTCATACCCGAACCCGCCACATTTCATAACAGGGCAGGACGGGTTGTGGGTCGCGGGTAAAATTTTAGTTCCCATACCTATCCCATTAGGGGAGGGTCGGGGAGGTTTAATCGGATACGAGTATAAATTGCTACCCCTACCAAACATCGTGTGCGAGGTTAGAGATCTGCAAAAGTAAAGCATGATCAATTAAATATCATGAACGATGAACGGAACATCGTGCACGATGATAAGTAAAATGAGCCTTCAAATATCACACGTATAGCTGAGGTTCAATGCTGAATCCAAGTGTTAATAATATCCAAACCTCAAAATTAACAAAAAAACATTTATCCCTATTTTTATAAAACTGACTTTATCTACATAAATAAAGATTTAACAGTTGTTATTAATTATTAAAATAAAATAAAATAATATGTTTAAATATAAATCATAAGGTAAATTACACCCAAATTCTTGAGTTCGGGGATTAATAACATGCAAGTTTATATTTTCAAAATTATAACATCTAAGTCCTTGAGTTTTAATATAATTATCAAATAAGTTCTTTTCTTACGTTTTTTTACTATTAAAAATTTTTATAATTATCATTATACCCTTCTCTCTTTCTCCCATGTTGTCTTCGACGCAGCGCCTTGCCCAGTGACGCGAGTGCTACCAGCTGGAGCAGAGGGAGGCAGGTACTAGCAGCGCAGTTGCGCACTTGCACGTGTTGCGCGAGGGTTGCATGTAGGCCTAGCACAGTCGCCTCGCCGGGAGCATGCGAGGTCTGCGCTTGCCTCCCTCTGTGCCAGTAGCACAACCGCGAGTAGCTCACGCCGGCAATCTTCCAGTCGTCGAGTGAGGCGCTGCACCAGGCGTGCGCGCAGCCTTCGCGCAGTGTGTCCGAGGTCGCATAACAGGCGTAGTGCTTGCGCGCACAGCGTGAGGCTGCACAGCATGGCCATTGGCAACGCTAAGCTCGACAACTCATGGCCATGCCACGCAACGCGCGACCTCCGGCGGCCACGCAGCTGGAACCTGCCTCTCTCTACGCTGACAGTGCTGCCATGGGCGGTACTCGCTCCAGCAGTCTTCCCGCCACCGGCAATGCCGCCAGGGAGACAAGGGAGAGAGAGAGAGTGGGGAGAGATATGATGGTAATTGTAAACATTTTAATAATAAAAAATTCAAAAATGTCCTATTTGATAATTATATTAAAATGTAGGGACTCAGATGTTATAATTTTTGAAAATATAAACATGTTCATTTTTAAGTCCTAAACTTAAAGACTTGAGTGTAATTTCCTCTAAATAATAACCATATATTTTAATATATATATACATATATAATATTATTTCTTTTTATAGAATGCAATAAATATTTTCAATGTTTGCATGAATAACTCAAATTAAATTGCTTAAAATTTATAGCTATATCTTAACTTAGCTATAATTGTGCAACTATAACTTTATTTGCGAGATATATATTCTTAATTTCTAAAATTTTGGATCAAACCTATTAAATTTAATTGACAAACCCTAATCTAAATTAATAAATTTTTATTTACTATACGATTTGATTTAATTTTAATTTTAAAGTAATTTTAATTTACAAAATTAAAGATATTATTTATCATATAACTTATTCTATAAAATATTTTTGAGTTTAATTTAAATAAAATAATTTGCTAATTAATACTTTTGATTAAAATTTTAACATATAATTTTATTTTCATCCCACATCATATAAACTAGTGTTATGGCATGTGAAATGAATGCAGATTGCAAACTCAATCAAATACTAAATACATTATTGAATGTTCATATTTTATATGTTAAGTATGATTACTAAGACGATAATCTTATGTCAAATCCGATTAGTTTTGGTTTATGAGCATAAGAAAGAACATTGAAAAGAATGAAAAATCTAGTAACAGTAATTTTTACCTGTATTTGCCAGTCTTGTATCTTGAATCCTGATTTCCTCTCGACTACCTCGCAAATTGACCCATTAAAACTCATAAGCAGATAGAAAAATTATCAACTTATGAAGGATAAAACGATGTTATCAACTTATGAAGAATTAGACGACATTATCAACTTATGAAGGATGAGGAAGAAACATTAAAGGTGGTTCGTCCACATCGAGCTTCAATCTTTAAAGGCTTTAGTAAACATGGAGTCAAAGAAAAGATGAAAAAGAAGAGAAAATCAGAAATAAACCGAGAATGTTAAACATGGTTTCAACTCACCAGTACTTAGAAAAAGTATCACTTCAAGAATTGAGAAGAAAATCATGTAGCTTAGTAGCTAAAACCTCAACAAGTCGGAGTTTAAAACATGCTATTCATGTGACATCACCACCATTATAAGCTTTAAAGATAACGATTTCCTTTGAAATCCTCTCCGAAAGACTAGAAGCAAGAGAATATCTTCCATTTTCATAACAGCCACTGAAGAAGGCAGTATATGTAATTCCATCAACATTATAACCAACATCTAACAGCTTGTTGAGAAAAGTAGCTGCTGCATCCATATTTCCAACAGAGGAGAGTTTTCTAACCAAGATCTTTGCTGCCTGTGTCCAATGATTTTCCTCCAATCTCTCCAACATAAGCACAGCAACACCAATTTTCTCCCTCTTACAAAACTCATAAGCCAGGGCAATTCTAGTGACTTCACATGGAACTAAACCCTTGTCTAGCATGGATTCATATAACGCTCTTGCCTCCTCCAATCTGGCCTCTTTGCAAAGCCCACTTATTATAGCACCATAAGTAACAGAATCGGGCACACAACCTTCACGAATCATTTTTTCAAAGACCCTCAATGCTGAGTTTGCCTTTCCATCCCTGCAATACCCGCAAATCATCGATGTAAAAGTCTGTTTTGTCAGTTTCAGCCCCAATTTAATGCAATCATTCAGCAGCTTTTCGCTCTCTACCATCTTTCTTTGCCTACAACAAGCAGTGATAAGTGTTGTGTATGTTTGGATGTCAGCATTGCATCCATCTCCAACTACCCCATCAAACAACTCTAGAGCCTGAGAAATCCTCCCTCTTCTACAGTGTTCTCCAATAAGGATCGTGTATGTAACTCTATCGAGTTTCAGACCTTGCTCTACACCTTCTTGAAGCAACTTATGCGCCTTTTGAGCCCTCCCCTTCTTGAACAGGCCATCCATGAGCGTGTTGTACACAAAAATGTTCGGAATGCAGCTCTTCTTCAGTTCATCGAACAACTCAAAAGCTCTGTCAAGGTTACCTAGTTTGCAGTGACCATCAATCAGAGTGGCATACGTGTTGGTGTTTGGGAACAGTTCTTGCTCTCTCATCTTCGACAATAACATCTCGGCTCGATTAAGCTTCCCTTCCTTGCAATACCCACTGATCATTGCTGTATATGTTTTGACATTCGGTTTGTAGGAAAAACTCCTCACAAGCTTCAAGAACAGCCTGAAAGCCCTCTCAGTCCACCCAATCTTGCACAATCCATCAATAAGTGCTGTATGCGTATAAACATTTGGCTTCATTCCCTTTGCCACCATTTCCTCCAATACCTGAAAGGCTTGCTTCACGCTTCCCTTCTTGCAAAGCCCGTTGATCAAAGCGGTATAGTTGATCACATTGGGAGAGAAACCCATCAAATTCATCTTCTCAAAAAGCCCATGGATTTTATTGAATAAACCTTTCTTGCAATAAGCATCAATGGCCAAAGTACAAGTCGCATTGTCTATACAGAATCCACGCTCCTCCATTGCTGTAAGAAACCTCTCGACATCGCCCACAAGTCCTTCCCTGCAACAAACAATAATCATAGTCTTGAAGCTTAAGAGATCAGGAGAAACCTGATTCAGAGGCATTTCGTCGAACACATGGTAAGCGAGTTCTATCATGCCTGAATCAGCAGCAATCCTGAGAATCCTGTTCAGGGTGTGGATGCTTAGGGGAAGGCCTTGGTTCTGCATCTCGAAGACCATGTCGACAGCTTCCTTCAGCCTTCCAACTGCGGCGAAGCACTCGACCATGGACCTCATCACCTCTTGAGCCTTGTCAAAGTTCCCTACGGCAAGCAAAGATCCGGCCGTTGCTATGAAAAATCTCATGGAATGCCGAAAATCCGTGCGAGCAATCGCCCAGCGAAAGAAACCTAGCGTGGCCATCGAGCCTTCTCGACGCGCGAGGAGATCGACGACGGCGATCGCTTGATCAATGCTAACGTCGATCTGAAGGGAACTTAGGGTTCGATCTCCCTCGCAGTAGAGATGGCAGACCAGGCTGAAGACCCTGCTCGCGATTCCGGAAGGAGAATCCGAGGCTCCGCCACTGGATTCTTGACAAGGAATTATAGATGGGTTATGAAGGAGCGCAGGGAATTGAGAGTTTGGAATCGCAAAGATCCGATTTTGAACGAAATGGCGGGAGAACAAGTAGCGGGCTTTGAGCTTGGGGAAGAAGATGAAGGAGAAGCGGTGTCTGGTTGAAGTTTTGAGGAATATCATCGCTTCTAGCCCAGGTGAGAGAGCGCGACTGTGAAACCAAAAATATTGTCAGCAATATAATTTAAATAACAAAAATACATTTATATAATAATGAAATGCTAAAATAAATGAAACAATAAAATATTAATATTTACAAATCATTTTCTTATTTTTCTTTCCTTCTTTTAATTAACTTAATCTCCTCTTCACCATTGATGAGATAATTAGGCACACCAAATAACCCTTGATAATAAATATCATTTTTATCATCATCAGTGTTATAGATTAATACAATTAAGATTAATCTAAAACTTATATTCTCAATTTTGTTACCACTATTACTATCCATTCATATACACATGATCAAGATAAAAATATGAAAATTCAAATTATTCTGTGGTCGTGAAATTTGTTGCATATATGAAAATTAGATACTCAACAGTATTCGGGAGACATGGTGGTAGAATTTCAATAAATTTTGCACAGATTTAGTTTCAATCAATCCCAAATGATACATGTCATCGATATGTTCTATATGGGCTACAGCATCTTAGGAATACAATATCTTAGTCCATTCTACTATAAAAGCTATTTATTTATTGAGAGATTTAATAGAAATATTTAGGGGGAGAAAAAAAGATTTATATTTTATTTTTATTGATTTAGAAAAAACTTATGATAAAATTCAAGGGAAGTACTTTAGAGAGTTTTAGAAAAAAAAATAAATTTGTCCTGCTTACATCCAAGTTATTCAGGACATTAGGGTATATATAAAGAGGCAGTGACATGTGTTTAAATACAAGAGAGATTGACTAAGAACTTTCCTATTTCAGTTTGATTACATCAAAGTTCATCTTTAACTTTACATTTCTTTGTATTAATCATCGAGGTTTTAATTTGACACATCCAAGAAGTGCCTTGATGTATATTTTTTGTAGATAATATTCTCTTCATAGATAAGACTAAAGAAAGGCTTAAAATAAGACTCGAGTTATAAAGAAATACATTAAAATTTAAATATTTTCATCTAAATATTTTCATCTTAACAAATCAAAATTTGAATATATGAAGTGTAATTTTAGTCATAAAAAAAATACTTGTAGTAAAGAATTGATAATTGATGATCAAATCATTAAGAAGAGTAAATAGTTAAATACATTAGATCAATCATACAAAATAGAGAAAATTACATACATACCCCTTAAATCATTTTGAATTACATATTAAACCCCTTATTTTTTAAGTTTACAACTTAACCCCCCAAATCATCCAAAAATAACATATTTAGGTCTTTCTCAAGATTTTCAAAGTTTATTTTTTGCTGATTTATAATTATTTGGATGTTTATTACCAATAATATGTATATACAAATATTATAAATATATTTAAAAATACATGTATTCTACTGATTTTTATTTTTGGATGATTTAGGGAGTTAAGTTATAAAATTTAAAAATGATGGGTTTAATATGTAATTCAAGATGATTTAAAGGGTATGTATGTAAATGCCCCTACAAAATAATAGCAAAATAGATATTGATATTATTAGCAAGATTGGAGCAGGTTGGATAAAGTGGAGTATATCTAGTGTATTGTATGATTGAAAATTTTTACTTAGACTTAAAAGTAAAATTTATAGAATAATTATTAGGCCAGTGATGTTGTGTGGTGCTAAATGATAGCCTATATATATCTAGCGTATTGATGCTAAATATAAATAAGATGAATGTCGCAAAAATGAGAATTCTAAAGATAGTGAGCAGATACATGCAAAAAGAAAAAATGAGAAACGAGTATATCTAAAAGAAGGTTGGAGCAGGCTGAATTCAAAATAAGCTCAAAGAGAGTCAGTTTAGATGATTTAGACATATAAGTTGTAGGGCAATAGAATTTTGCCCATATAAAATGGGGAAGAGAAAAGTTCAAAAAAATATGGCTAAAAATTATAAGAAGTGATTGGAGCTAAATGAAGATTTGTTATTTGATAGAGTATAAAGAAAACAAAAAATTAATATAACTGACCCCACGTAGTAATATAAAAATTTAATTTGTTGTTGTTGTTATTGTTGTTGAACACTTTAACTTGGCAGGCAATTTGTTGTGTCCTCAAGTAATTTTTAATCCCAAGTTTGCTCACCGCCAAATTTCCATCATGATCAGCTCATTTCAACACATCCACTTCGACTCATCTCTTTAAATCAAAGGCATCATAATAATTTTCTGTTGTTCAAAGGTGCCTTGAAACACGATCAAACCAGAGATAACTCTAACATATGCGCTCTGCTCGAAGGTGCCTTGACAAGTCTAAGCTTGAGCAAAGGCACGCTAACACATTCGTAAGATTAGATAATCTCAACACATTGATATGTCTGTCAAAACTACGCACTTTCAGACAGCATAACATTTATTTGGTCATCACCAGCTCTAATAGCTCATATGTTGAAACATTAATTACAGACTGAAAGTTAACAAAACAGGGCTTGTTTGGTAGAGGATGAATTCGAGTAAGGAAAGAGAAAATATTTTATTTTATAGAGTTGATGGGAAAAAATTTATTTTAATATTGGGAGGTATGTAGGATGTGAAATAAAGTTGATTTTAAGGTTGGAATTTGTGTTGGATGTGAAATAAAGTTATTTTTTAAGATTGAAATTTGTGTTGGATGTGAAATAAAATTATTAAAATTTATAATAAATTTAAAATATTATTAAGATATCTTTTTGACTATTTTTGACTTCATGCCAAACAAGGCCAATCAGTCGGGAATCAATAAAAAGTAAAATAGACAATATAAATGCAAAATTTGTTAAAAAATCTAATAATTTGATTATTCTTTCAGTTGAAGGGTATGCCTCACAGCTCAAGAGTCAGAAGTGTTGAGATAGAATTCAAGTCTGTGAGTTGAATTCAAGTCCCTGTTTGGCACGAGGATCAAAACTGGATCAAAATAGGATCAAAATGGTACTAATTTAAAAAAAATAATAATAATAATAAATAAATATTTTAAATTATTTTACAGAAATTTAAATATAAAAAATATTATTTTATTTTATATACTCAATAATTTAAAAAAATCAAGTTAATTTCACATTCTAGACTAAACTATTCAAATCGAGTATTTTAATCTAAGACGTGAAATAAAGTTTATATTTTTATTAAAAATTATTGAGTATGTGAAGTAAAATATTATTTTTTATATTAAAATTTGTGTAGAATAATTAAAATAATTTATTTATTATTATTATTGTTATTTTTTAAACTAGTATTATTTAGTTTGAATTTCAAATGAGCTGAATTTTGGTTGAGTATAAATTGACCTGCAAATTTAATTCTGTTGAAATTTATATAATTGATAACATTAATTTTTATTATCTGGTCTGTTTGTTTGTGAGGTTAAATTTAACAAGGTTAAAATTAAACTTAAATTGAGATATTTTTTATTGAAAATTGTGATTGATGTGAAATAAAATTAGTTATTATATTGAGATATGTGAGGGATGTGATATAAGTTAGTTATTATTTTAGTAATCTGTATAGGATGTGAAATAAAGTTAATTTATAATATTAAATTTTATGTGTGATGTGATATATTAGGTTAAAATTAAATCAGGTTAATTTATAACTCGCAGATAAATGGGGTAGTAATAATTTTAGAATTAAGTAGTGATCAGATCAATATTTGGCAACCCAGTTCAATAATTTTTTTTCATTTTCAAAAAATAAAAAAAAAAATTTAAGTCACCTTTCCAGTTGTTAAAAGGTACGTATAACTCATAATTTATTTTGACAAATGAAATTAGGATTATTGTTCTTTAGAATTTTTTAATTTTTAAATTAATTAAATTAATTTTCTAATTTAAAATAATATGCAAATAAATTATTTAATATCACTAAAACAATTCAATGCAGGGCATTAAATCAAAAGCTTAGAGCCTCCATTACATTAAGATCTCATTTACATATTATTTCAAATTAAAAACTAATTTATAAATTTTAAAAAATAGAAAAACTCATGCTCATATTAGAGAAGCCTAATTACAATTAACCATTAAATTTAAAATTAAACTGCTCGTGAACACAATTTTATACTATGAATAAAAAAAATTAAAAATAAATGGGTAAATTACATCCGTATTAAACGTTATCTTAATGTATACCATATTAATTAAATATTATTTTTTCAATAATAATTTCATACATTTCTACAATATAAAATCAAAATAACATTAAACTACCACAATATCACACAGATGCACAACTTTAAAGCTTTAACATTTAATTCTTAAATCATATATATATATATATATCAATTTTTTTAATTTGTAAATATTAAAATCTTATAAAATACCCAAAATACCTTTCTCTCTATGAGGCTTCGCGGTCGCTGGCTACGCACAACTACCAACAGTGACAGAGAGAGGAAAAAAGAGTATTTTAAATAATTAATATTTTAAAATAATAAATATGTCTGATTTTATATCTTAAATTTACAAACTTAAATGTAATTTATCTAAAATAAAAAATACTATTGTTATTACGGAATTAGAATTAAAAAAATATCCTAAACCCAAACTGGTTGCTCCTTAATGATGTTTGATTATACAAAAGAAATTATTGAGTACACACATCCCAACACATGGGATATCCAACACCCAATAGATGCCTGCCACTTGTATGGCTATTTTCACATATACATGACAATGAGACCAAGATGTAGCAAATAAAGGCCTATTCAAAGCCAATATATACTTATAACAAGAAAAAATAGGTATATACGAAGCAAATTTCTGTCGTTGCAAAAATAAACCTATATGCTACAATTTTGTTTTCATATAAACCTATTTTTGCAACGTATAGATACATAATGGCTTCATATAGCCTATGTTTAGCGCTGCATATATGTCTATTTTGCTACGTATATAATAAAATACATGAAATAGCGATAACATAAAACATGAAAAACACTGTTAATGCCGCGCAAGTGGCAAACGTCTATGGGATGCCAAACATTAATTTCTCTTGGTTATAAGTCTAGGATGTGAATAAAATTAACCTAAATAATATCTGAGGTTATTCTAAATCTAATTTGACTGTTAATACTGTGTTGACGGAGAGAGAAATGGAGCCCTGAGGATTTGCAGCCCTCGATGTTTCTAACTTAGAATGCTAACTCAGAGGAGGGGCCAAGAATCATCCAAAAAAATATACAAGAATGTAAGATGATTTAGGGATAGCTTACCCTACATCCATCAGAGAGTCATAGAAAAAAGTTTCACTAGTACTCAAAAAAAATTGGTCAGAGGACCCATACAAGAAGAAAGAGAGAATTCAAGCTTAGTGTGTCTGTCCTCCCTTTGGAGTTCTGTCTAGAGGTATTTATAGATGAGCTAAAGGAAAGTTCAGTAGGTTTTCTGACAGGAATATCATAACCGGCAACTTCATACTATCGACCCCCATGCTTGCCGGCTCCACGAAGACTAATGATAGTGGCGAGGGCACGTGAGCTCTTGATAACTGGCTACTGGTGATCGGGAACTTGCAACTTAGTGAAAATTATGTTGACTTGGCAATCTCTATCAGTCGAAGACAACAATGGCTGTGGATATCCAAACATTGTGGCCGACGGTACTGGCAGGAAGCTATGGATGACCCAATGTCGTGGCCGATAGTACTGACACGTATGGATCAAATATCATGCCTGATATTACAGCAGGAAGTTATGACAAAATATCATCGCTGATATTACAACAGGAAGCTGTAACCAAATATCATGGCAGATGTTATAGGGAGTCAGACATCATTGCCAATGGCTGGACTCTTAAAGACAGCATAGAGATCTTTACTTTGTACTTGACTACGCACGCATTCACTACTGAGCTTCCCATGCGCCTTTGCCACATTTGACACCCACGTGTACACTCCAGATGCGCTGACGCACATCCAAATACAACATGCCTCTCAAATCCAGATTGAGATAACCCAACCCCAATGACTCAAATAAGAATATGTAAGCTTCTTAATTTTGGTTTCAACCTCATGAGTCAAAGCAATAAATTTAATGACTAGAGAATTCAAACCATACTTGAATCAAACTGAGCTCGAACTTTAGAGATGAAGCTCTATTGGGGTTATTAGATCAGGTCAAAATTTGTCAACCTGCAGTGAAGTTACCCGTTGATTTTCGTACTAAACAAGTCCTGTAAACTATCAATAAACACTCGAATGATAGATTTAAACTTAATTGTTAAATTATCCAGTAGATTAAACACTTACATCTATTATTGGGCTATGTTATTGATCATTTAGTAGGGCTGCATAGCAAAACTCATTAAACAAATAACCAACAAGGTACCAAGCATATAAATACCGCATCGCGACTTTCATTGGAACTATAACTTCAGATCTAACAGGGATAGTTGCATCCAAGTAGGCCTGTCAACGGATCGGATTCGGGTCGGGTTGACTCTGACCCGGATCCAAATCCATATATGTCGGATCGGATTATACATTGTATCGGGTCATGGTCGATCCATATCATCTCGGGTCGGAAATCGGATCGGTTCGGAACTCGGGTTTTCGGATTTAATCCATTTACAATAAAAGTAGTTATTTTTAAGTAATTTTCATAATCAAATTTAAAATAATGTTAAGTTTATTGAAAATAAAATAAGAGAAGAATATTATATTTTTATGAATTAATTAAATATTTTAATATAAAAATCAGTATTTGTAATATATATACATATATATTGTGAAATATAAACTGAGCATTATAAATTATAATCTACTAATATAACATGTAAGAATTTTTTATTAATTAATTATAGTGATGCTCTTTACTTGAGCCTTCCAACAAAAAGATTATTAGCCACAATATAACACTGTATGAACTACAAATTAGATTACATAAACGGATCGGATTTTAAACGGGTCGGATCAATGGTGATCCATATCCGATCCATCTATTTGTAAATGGATCGGGTCAGTAAACGGGGCAGATTGACGGATCAAAAAAAAAATCATATGGGAGTTTAATCGGATTGGAACTCGGATCGGATCGGGTCATGATCCGATCCATTGACAGGCCTACATCCAAGCCACAAAATTATTACAGATTTAACACATATAAGCACTCCAAGGTGTGGCAATCAGCATTTAGATAAGGTGGAACCAGACAGCTACAAAAAATTTCCTACATTTCGACACTACGAGTTATCCTCCATTGCCCATTGTCCCGATATATACCCTTACCCCTTGCACCACCTTCTCGATGAATGATTCAAACCGACACCATTGATATCTTTTAAACAGAAACCTAAATCTTAGAACAATAATCGATTTCGGTAAATTTGCAGAAAACCAAACTGGCAACAAACAAATTAGAACAAAATCCGTATTTCTCCAAGCTACAATAGAAGTCCAACGTCGTGTATGATTCCCAAAGTTTGCCAAAGATACAGGATATTTAAAGAGAACAATGATTGGTAGAATAGCGAGAAAAGTAGGGTACCCTAAGTGAATAACACCAAAAACTCTCTCTTTTAACCACAGTTATGCATACATATAGCACGAGATGAAATCCTTATATTTGTGCTCGACTTCCCATAACTCTTCTTTGGCCACGCTTGGGCAGAGCAAGTATTTAGTAGCATAGCGAAAATTTATTTCTTGTTATTAATATATTTTCACACAATAATTGTGGCCTAACGAGAGAATGGATAATTGCATCCTTGATACTGTGAGTACATCATCAGAGAATTCTAAATTAACAACTTGTAAATAATCAAAAGACTTCATGACTATTTACAAGGGATTATCTTAAATGAGTAGGTCCAACAAGTTTCGCTCTTTTAACCACGGTTAGGCATATGGACGGAACATGACCAAAATAAAATGAACGAAACATACGCTACTGCAGCTAAGAATAAAAAAAATATTAAAATATTAGAAATGAACAGTAATATTTTAAAAAATTATAAAATGAACTTAAAATAATTATAAAATATTATAATTTTCACCATTCTTTTTAACTTATCAAATAACATTACACAAAATTTCAAAACATCAATTATCATAACAATAGTTAAGAGTAACTTCATTTTTAAATTAATTTAATATTTATTAGGTATAATATATTAAAAATTAATATCAAAATAATTAAACTAAATTACTATTTAAAAAATAATACACCAAAAATACTTTCAAACATATTAAAAATATATATTAAACTTAAATACTCAAAAAAATATTATCTAAAAAATAAACTATTTCTTAAAAAATTTATTTTTAATACTGATTTAGAATTTCGAGAGAATTTGAAACAAAACAGACCCCCTACTATTTCAAACAATACATCAACAACCAATTTAAGAAAATTAATTATAATTATAGATTATAATACAATTTCCATTAATAAAACACTTTTTTGGCAAATGCAACATAACTTGATCTCAAAAAAATTTTATAAGGTACGTTAATTACCTTTAACGTTGATTTTCAATCTCAACGAATTTTGATATTTTAATCTCAACTAATATTTGATAATTTTAATTCAAACAAACTTCTCTCGCATAATTAGAGGGAGAGAAAAAAAAACTAATAATATAGAGAAATCCAATCATAATCACCATAATACAAAGATTTAATTTGACTTGTAAAAATACCTTGAATACCAAAACTCATACGAATTTAAGTTCAACTCGAACATTTTGAGTCACGCCTAGGAAAAATTATTGAATTCAGACGGCGCATCATTCGAACGTCCAATCAGAGGGCGCCACGTGAACTTGGACCCAGCTGTATGGCACACGTGACGCCCTCTGATTGGGTTCTGGACGGTGCGCCGTCCGAACCCAAAAACTTCTCCACGCTCAGAGCCACAACTCGAATTCAAGTGCCATTTCAAGCTCAATATAAACTCAATTTGGCTTAAAGAAATTATTTAAGAAATATATAAATATATATTTATATATGGAAATATATTTTTAGAAATATATTCAAATATAATAAATTTTGAGTCAACTAAGGGGGCATTTGATTCAATGTTATCTTGATGTTATGTGAGTTTAAGGCTTAATAACACACAAGTCCACATTATAACATCGAATTCCCTAAATTTTAATAAATTATTAAATAGGTCTTTTTTTATTTTTTATTATTAATTTTTTTTAAAATTATCATTATACCCCCTCCCCCTCTCTCTCCTCCCTATTTTAAGCCCTGAAGCCAGCTGTGCAATAAAGTAAAAAACGAGCACTTGAAGACAGTTTTAACGAGTTGTAAACCAAACCCTCAAGATCCCAATTTCACAATCACCGTAAGAGGAGAGAGAGAGAGAGAGGTGGAGAGGTATAATGATAATTTTAAAAAAAATCTTAATAATAAAAAAAATAAAAAAGATCCGTTTGATAATTTATTAAAATTCAAGTATCTCAATGTTATAACACAGACTTGTGCATTATTAAGCCTTAAACTCAGGGACCTAAATGTAATTTACGTTAAATTATTAGTTAAAAAATGATATCTAAATATCATGACATCTAAATTACATAACATAACACTAAGATAACAACGAACCAAACACCCCCTAAAGCTTGAATAATTTAGAGTCGAGCTAGCTCAAAAATCATTTGAAATTCAAACTGAACTAGACTCCAAAATTTCGAGTTCAAGCTAGCAGGAACTTGACTCATTTACAACGCTAAATTTGACCTTCCCAAGACAATGTTTTTTAAAAATAAGCAACAAATCCATGTTTACAACAAGAACAACAGCAGAGCCTTATTCCACTAAATGAGATCAGTTAACACCATGTTTGAAAAATTTTACACTAGCTGTTGACTACATAGACCCGACAATAACACGTCAGCAACAAACATGTTCAAAAAAAAAAAAAAGTGTACCCCCTATCATAAAGGAATACGTACGCAAGAATAATTCTAATGTTTGATTCTACTGTTCAGTCTATTATTAGGAATTTTGATGGCTGTAATTGTCAGTGTTTCAGACACCAGTCAGACTATTTTTTATTTTCTTCATTTAAGGATTATCATTCTCTTTTGTACCCTTATTAATGTTGCGATCTTGCAATGCATGACTTTGGATAAAATACTAAATTATAAGTGTAATTTTCAAGCATCTCCAATTCTCTTTTGCACCCTTGTTAATGTTGTGATCTTGCAGTGCATGAAATTGAATAAAATACTAAATTATAAGTGTAATTTTCCAGTATGTCGAACTCTTCTCCTACACTATCACGAGTTTGATGAAAACCTGGTGGAGACCTTGCCAGAGACCGGGACTCACCGGCGGCAACCTGCGGGGACGAGACCGTCGGGGTGCTCGAGCTACACTTTGATGTTGAAATAGTCAGGATCAAAGTGATGCAACCTAATGTAGCCATCTTCTCCGCCGCTCGAGAAACTAATCAGGAACAAAACGCAAATGAATGTAAAATCAGCACAGAAACTATAGGGAATGAAATGATCGTAGAAGAAGTCTGCAGAAAAAAAAAATGTTCACACTGATATGCTCAAACTAGAATCAACCAAAAATAGTTAATGTTCAATGTAAAGTTAAACCGACCAACAAAACCAGAGCCTAACTCTAATTAGAGCGATCCTTTCATGAGCACAGCCGAGCTAAGATCATATGCAGTGACCATGGTCCTCCTCTTTGACACAACGAATGGAATCCTTTGACATTTACATACAAGAATCTCTATAAATTGACAATCCATAGGTCACCACTTAAAACGTACAGCTACTACTAGACCCTCTCTATAATAGAATCATTGTTAATGCGATTCACTCTACTAGTGTAACAAATCAATGAATCATCCACGTGAGCTTCTGCATCTTAACAGCAATAATTTTTAAGAATATTTTTCCAAAGACCGCCCGCCCGCCCAAAAGTCACTCCTATATGGCATAATTTAAAAAGTAGCCGTCATTTGAAAAAAAAAAAGAGGTAAATTGGATCCAAGCCTTCGAGGTCTGAAGGGCGTTGCAAATTAATCTCAATTTTTTTAAGAAATTTGATTCAAGTTCCTAAGATTATAAAAGCATTATCGTTAAAGGAGAAGTTCAACCTACTAAATACACTAAATCAAACTTTTGGCAAAGAAATGATCATCGAAGAACTTGAAGATAGCAATAAAATACAGCGATAGCATTACTAAAAATTCAACCACCAAAAATTTGTATAATGTTCAGTCAAAAGTGAATTCCATACCAAATCACCAGATCAATAACCTAATTGAAACAAATACTGTACATACAACTAGGGTAGCATGAAACAATGTTATTGCTAAAAAAATGTTTATGCAAGACATGCAAGTTAAAGTAGAGAAATTCAGCCAGGTGGAAAGGAAACAAATACACCTAAATACCAATTAAAGGACGTGCTCTAAATACAAGCAACTTAACTTTAAAAGTTCTCTGAAAATTTAAAATTTGAAAATACATAAAATAAAAATAGTTTGGGCTATAATAAAACGAGATTACACTGAAATTTATAACCAACTATTATCTAAACCTTAAAATTTATTGAAACTCTGTAAGTGAAATTAAATAGCTGAGATTGCTCATAAATGATTAATCACACTAGAGTGAAACAATAGAAATGATTGCCAAAGAGAAGGTGTCACATCTACAAAGAATAACATAAGGGATGGGAATTCAAAGCAGTTTAGCCACATCTATAGTCCAACCTTAAAGGCTTTTTCTATATAAATGTGGGGGAACTGTTGCAATTTTAGTGGAGAAAAAAAAGATAAATGATTTATGATATGATCATTACATGGAGCTTGATTCACATGCACTAACACAAAAGCTTTGTTTTAAATAGGGCTGAATGGTGAAGAAAAATCCATGTAGCAAGCTTAACTACTTTGGTTTAAAGATTAAAAGGAAGTTCCTACTTTAAGCTTTGCTTTCAAAATTTAAACACATTTGAGCTGTGAAATTTCCCCCATGAATAAAAAATAAATAATGACTATCGACAATGAACTAGAATAGATTCAATGATCTTCTTGAAAGCCATTTATAGCACTTTTTAACTAAAAGTGCTTAAACCATAAAAAAAAACTTATCTATGAACCTAGGCACACGATGAACAAACTATTTCAACAAACCCAACATAGTCCTAAGACCATATTCAAACCACCGACAAAAACGACAATAAATAATTTAGGATAAATTACTGACAAGTCCCTACAACTTACTTCCATGACTAAGTTGATAAATACACAGATCAAGTGGACTGCCACCTAGCTTATTTATGCATCTAATAAAGCATGTGCATAAGGCTCCGCCATTGTTGTATCCAAAAGGGCTGAAGAACACAGGCTTAATATTATACAGTAGGCAGGCTGCTTCATTAGTTGAAAATGCAATTTCACTAACCATGAAGAAAATGAACAAAAATTAAAGGAAGAGAATAAGATTGTTCATGGCAAACTACACAACAAATTTAACTATAATCGACATATACATAAATAACATACAAAAGATAATGGCTAGAAGAAAGAATACAAAAATAAGAACAAGATCACATAATTCCATCACAAAACGAAAGGCTGAAATGAAAGTAAACTCTAGAGAAAAGTTTAAGAAAGTGCTTGGTTAAATGTTATCTTGATGTTATGTTACCTAAAAAAATGATTCCTTGATTTGATGACATGCATAAATAATCTTTTAAAAAATTATAAAATTGCTATTAAAAAATGGAATTTAGATGTCATATATCTAGATAACATAAAATCAAAATAACATTAAACCAAATGCCTCCTAAAACTATTATACTCAATTGATTATGAAAATTTGGCACCAACATCTATTGTCCCCTTACTTGGAATAAAAATGTTTGAAAATGAGCAAAGATGATTTAATA
Source organism: Apostasia shenzhenica (assembly GCA_002786265.1). Taxonomy (NCBI): domain Eukaryota; kingdom Viridiplantae; phylum Streptophyta; class Magnoliopsida; order Asparagales; family Orchidaceae; genus Apostasia; species Apostasia shenzhenica. Next base: position 820,276 of record KZ452037.1, read on the forward strand.
TATTAGCATAAATAAAACAGAAGTTCATAAGGCGACCAGTGCTAGTTCCAAAGTACTAACATAAGCTTATACCTTAAAATTAATCATTTCGCAAGGTGCACAATGATCAAGAAGCATCCACACAGTAATACATAGCGCCTCAACAATTTTGTTAACTTTATCCCATATATCGTTCCTTGAAAGAAGAAACATCGCAGGCTTTTGTTTACTAGGCCTATACATTTGCTCGTTATGTCTTCTATCTACTCGACAAACTTCCTACAACACATGTTCGCAAAACTATTCAACCACCTTGCACTACGGAATTTGACGGACAAGCATACGACACAGATTAAAGGCTATAAATATTGACAAAAAGCAGGAATTACCTTTAAGTAGCACGTGTTCTAAAGCCTCATCATTAAATATTGAGGTTTTGCTTGGATTAAACCATCCATGGAGCTACAATTTCCCACCTAATTTTATCAATAGATGATAACTCAGTTGTGTTCGACAAACTTTAGAAGAAGGGTGCTGTGTCAATGTCGGCACAAAAGCATACTTTGTCGGCCACTGAGAATTTGAAGTTTTCAACGAGAAAACTACTAGTAACTGGAAGCTTCAAGCTGACACCTAAGTCATCAATTCCAACAAACATATCTTTGACAGACGAACCAAAACCTACGAATGGAGGTAATGTAGGGTAATTGCGAGAGAGTTTCACAAATCTTATGGAATGCAGCCTAAGTTTCTAAATGAGTAGTTTAGCATTCACAATAAAGATTGGAATGAAATCAACCTATGTTAAATAAATCCTTACATCCATGATCAAGCATAGAATCTCCACACAAATAAGAACACTAACTTGGCAATAATTAAGACAAATTCGCAAGTAGAGCTTCTAGGACATAAAACCATTAAGGTATAAGAAGAATTAGCATATAAACACAGACAAAAAAAACCAAATAAGCATTCATAATCCCACACATGAGTTACCTACCACCATACATTAATAACAAAGGAAATCAACTAGTAAACTAGGAAAGAGGAAGAGTAATAAGAAGGGGGAGGGAGGGAGATATGCAAGGAGAAAATCAAAAATGGAACAAGAAAAACAGTGAGAAAATTAAGGCTAGAGATACCAACGAGCGAGAATCCAGCAAACCTTGGCGATGTTGGCTGAGAACTCGCATATAACGATCGGTGTTGCACCGATCAGCTAAGTCAACATCTCATCGACCTAGGGAACTGTCGTAGTGATCGATCAGAGGAGACATCAGCAACGATAGTGACAGTGAGCCACAAACACGTGCCAGTAAATAGAAGGAGACAAGGACGACGTCCTCGACCTAGGATTTGCACCCAGATCACATCAATGGTGGTAGTAGGGAAGGGCAATGATGGCAACACTGGCGTCTGCTACAAGAAACAGCGACGGGCAACCCGCGATAGTGATGACAAAAAAAGCAGAAGCGGCAGGATACTCCTTAGCCTAGACTTCGTGCCCAAATCCCTCAACGGAGGCAACGCACGAAGGCAACAACAGCGTTAGAGGTACTGGCGTCAGCCACTAGCGACAGCGATAGCTGAGTTCTTTAGCGTTAATAGCAAGAGAAAGGGGGGCAACAACAATGCTCTCCCAGACCTGGGCGTCGCACCTAAGCTTCCCGGGTGGCGTTGGCCAGGAAGTGGACTGCGGCGAGCGACTGCTCTAGCGTCTCTACCAGCGTTAGTAGCAAAAGAGCAAATGGGGATACCAGCCTCCACTGAGAATCTCTTCCTCTCAAATTAGATTAATTTTAATCCACCAAAAAACTAACCTTAATCTCCTTATCACATGATATATATATAAATGACGCTAATTACATGATATATATGAGCTCTAACAAAATCTCAGCATCCATTCTTAACCTCTTTGATCTTCACCATAAATTGGGGACCCCGTTAATCTGGTGTATCAATTTGAGATCAATTTGATCCAATAAATGGAAAAAATAGGAGGGGTGGGCCACCATTGAAAATGTTTGTTCCAAGTTTGAAATATAAGCCCAATTATTCTAAAACCAAAAAATATAAAACTCTCAAACTGATTTACAAAATAAAAAGTGTAACCCTTCCACCAAAATTAAAAAAAAAAATAACATCTATATAACGTAAAATGTGTCAAAAGTAAATAAGAGGATAAATAAGACGATATCAAAAACCGTCCTTGAACCAAACAAGATGTCACTAGGGTCGATACTGGGGATGGTCCGCATTAAGAGCTCCACTTCTATCAAGTGAAAAAGAGGAGAGCACTTCAATCGGAGCATCATTATTGCTGATAAAAAGTCTACACCAACCACACTCAAGCGAAGTATTTTCGAAAATCAAGGTCATCATTCAAAAGACGGCCCTTCAATATCTGCATGGAGTCGAACAATAAGATCAGCAAGAGAGATATCAATGCTTCATCATTGTCCCCAGCACAAGACACTCTTGTCAAAGAAACAAGGCCTAAACCTTTTGATCCAAACATTCCTCCAAGACAACTACACAAGGAAATGCAACAAAAACAAGCACTTGGTCCTGAATCCCACGCAACGACCAAGAAGCTCGAGATGCAAGGTAAGCCATCTATCTATTCATATAAATCATATCACTCAAGTGGTCCCCTCAAAAAACAACCCTTCTAATTTAGATGGTAAACTATCAAAGGAGACTACTCTTAAGCTTGCAGAAGAATTTACAAATAGTCAATGAATCAATCTTAAGAACGGAAAGAAAAACGCTAAAGGATGCGCAAACACATTGCATATTTGGAATTGCGTCTTCAAGAGTTGTAAGGGAAAATAGAGATTTTGAGCACTAAGAGAGCAAAGATGCTATAGAAGATCTCTAGTATTAAGAGTGAGATGTTCACTTAGACTTTAATCTAAAGATGTCACTAGGCAAATAGATCAAGACTGAGGATGAATGGGATGCCTTAAACAGGCAGAAGTCAGACTCCAGCATTTTCACAAAAATGTTCACAAATGAGATCCAAAACATTCGGGAGAAGATAAACAACCACAAAATCAAGATGGCATTTTCGAAAAACAAACTAAATGTACCTCACGAGGAGAAGATAGAATAAAGTGCTCATCACCTCAAGTTCGGAATATTTCCACCAATACAGAAGGCCTTTGAAAAGAATTTTAATTTCTTCAACATGATTCTCATACAAGTCGTCGAATTCAATAGCTCTTATTTACTACCACTTGGAGTTGCTGACTAATCAAAACGTAGATTGGAATCTGGATATTTTTTATCAACTTTTAGATGGAAGTGTCATCCCAAGTGAAGGGATGTTTTGAATTGGTTAGAGAAGAATCAAGCATTCAACACATCAGACTCCTTTTGTGGGAATTGATGAATAATAGTTTCTTCATTAGCTAATTTGAACTTCATTCAAACGTTTCATGGAGAGTCAAATTGGAAACTTTTGGGCAGTTTACGGCTTCCACAAGACTAGATCAAGGATCTTTGCAAACATTTGCAGAGTGCCAAGTTCCGTCTCGATCGGCTAGGTCCCGAAATTAGAAACAAACAACAGAAATTGTTGTCTCATCTCTCACTTTATTCAATCATTGTCATGTACTAGCAGATTTTGATATGCTTATTCGACCCATCGGAGGATTCCGAGTCACTAAAGTGATTTCAGGCTTTCAGGTAGTGAAGTAAATACTAGGGCATTATCTTGTTGGTTCATACAAAGGTAAGAACGCGAATATATAACATATACAATAGGTATTTTGCGTCTATTAAATGTTGATAAGAAAATTTGTACAAATTGGGGCGGGGGAGGGAGAGAGTTTCTTCTAATTCTCCTTCCTCAAGGGATAACTAAATCTATAGAAAAGAGTCATCCAACATCGATATCTTTTAAGGCATACACATTCCATTTGGCTTAGTTCTAAGACTAGTCGATCGAACCAAGCTTCTTACTAGAGCAGTAGGGAATGTCGATTTCTAACTCAAGTTAAGTGTAATGATGGCCAAGTTTTATCCAATTTAAATTTAACTAATGTTACTAACAAAGGTGTGGGCAACCTAACACTTAAATATTAGGGTTGTGTGCTCTACAACTAGCGAGATTTGGGTGTATAATATATAAATTCTAACTTTTCAAAAAAACAAAATCAAAAAATATATATAAATCCTCAAGTTTCTCGTATCATGCACATAATAGTTTGCAAAAGAGATCAATATACAAAGAAACTAACTTGGCCATTGTATGATATTTAGGAACTACAAGATTGTTCTTGTGAGTGGAACTGTAGAAAAATTTATCAAAATTACGTATCAACTCCAAGGAAAGTTCATGGAACCACTCTAGAGCTAGATCTATGATAGTGTTAACCGAATAGTTTACGCTTGAATACTTCGGAGATGGGATTAGTATTCCAGAGGGCATTGTCGAAGTATCTGACGTGTTATATAAGGTCAGACCTTCCATTATAGGTGAAGCTGGAATATTGAACCTTATAGGGACCAACCAAAGCTTCACGAAGATTTGGAGCATATAAGGAGTCACATAAATTATTCGAGTCAATCGGAAAGTAGACTTTAGCATACTCCCCCACCTATTTGTCATCATCGCCAGCCTCTTCAAAGCCAGTGCCATCTTCAAGTATCGGATTGGATTGAGACTGAGCTTGCTAAGAATGAGTTTGTTTGGATTGGGTTGGGCAAGGCTGAGCTTGATGTACTATGGGAGTTTATTGTACCTGAGGTTGTGAGGGTTATGGAAGTGGGTTGTCTGGTGGTGCTAGGTTGGTGAGTTGAATTAGAATATATGGGTTTGGATCTTGATTAGGGGTGTTTTGGTTTAGAATAGCCAGGATGATGGGATCATTTGGAGGATTGTTTGTTGTTTGCATGGTTTGATTCAGGGGCCTGGTAAAATTTTCAATCATGATCAAAGACATTTGAGTGAGGTAAGTGGTCATTTGATCCAGCCTGTGGTCAAGGAGTTCAACATTGGAAATGGGAGATGGGTTTGTGATGGAAGATGCTGGGACGTTGGAGGAAGGGGGAAGTTCATTGTGGTTGTGTTGATCAGCCATTCTAGGAGGGTTGAAGAGTGTGGTAGGGATTCCAGTGTGTGAGCATGAGTGGACCAAATTTATTGACAAAAATTTCATAAACAAATCAGAGGGCTGAAGAATATTAAAAAAGTAAAAACAGATAAAAAAAATAAAGTGGTGAGAGATCTAACACCAAAGACATTTTAAGTGGAAAGTCTGTAAAACATGGAAAAAAATGACGATGCCAATCATAATGGTTTAAATCTACTATATAGTAGAAAGAAATAGTACAATAGATGTACATATTACAATACAAAATAAGAAAACTAAGAAGATAAAGTTACAACCTTTCTCGTCAGGTTGCCAGTGAGGTACTCTAACCAACTAGTTTGCTTCTCCAATGGGCGGATAAGCACTTGAAGTGAAGGAGCTTGATGAGTGATTTCTTGGATTCAGGAGAGAGATCCCTCCCTCTTTACACTGCCTTGATATTTAATTGAGTAAGGCAGTAAAAAGTAAAGATTACAGTAAGTTGCCAACTTTTTTTATTTCATTTGGCCAATTTTCCCTTTTTTTCAGGTAATCAAAAGATGGTCAATTGTTAGATTTATTAGCATAGTCTATCTTAGCATCCCTCAAAGACGAAACTTTGCAAGCTTCCACCGGGACTTCTAGCTGTTCAACAACTTTTCTGCAACATCTAGTCACCAGAACTGTTCCACAAGACCGCACTATGAAATTTGACGAGAACATATACGACCCATATTAAGGGTTGGAAATCTTTTTTTAATAGGAAGGAGTTAGAAATCATTACCAACACAAGTAAATGCAACAAAAACAACTATCACTTCAAGAATTTCAATGGAAAAAACTGCAGCTCTCATATTCTTAACCGTCAGCAGAAAACATCAGAATAGCGTATATATCCAAACAAAAAATGAGTGCAATCATTGAGCTGCATTAAACAAAAAGAATAATTTTGTGAAACAAAGAAACGAAAAGAAAGAAAATAAACATAAATAGCTTTCAAGAAAAACAAAAACTTATAATCAATGCCATAAACAGCTGTAGCATTAACTTTCTATCAGCGTGTAAGGCTCGTAAAACAAATAGGATGAAATCATGAAGCAGTATTGACACAGAATTATCAGGAAAAGAGAAAAAAAAAAAAGGGAGAATTGAATAAACTAAAATTCATGAATTATGATAATAATTTATCACCACCATAGCTTCAGAGTCTCAAATGCAATGAAGAAATCATCAGCTCACACATTCTTTCAAAATAGCACAAAAAATCAGCAGCACACATTCCCAAAAAGTGTGGAAACAATCATCAATCTGGATTGTGCCCAAGAGGTGGCAGATGAAGAGAGCAAACACAAGCAATTCATAAAAAAATCAATCTAATTCTACCTCTTGGATTGACTCTGCCTGGAGCAGAAGAAAAATACAAAGATCCCCATTCCGCATAAATTTTCCCTCAGGAATCAGTTAGACATAATAGCTACGAAAACAGTATCAGCTCTGGTATTTTCTAACGACAGCATATAAAACTCACCATAGAGTGTATTCTAAAAATATTTCATTCAATCATGTACTCCAAAAAGGTGGCAAATCTGAAACTACATAGACCAAACAAATACGAAAAGCAAATACAGAAACGTTCACAAATACTACATGTAACTTTACAATCAAAATTGACTGAATGCAAAATGCAGTGAGCAACCAAAACAGTAAATACAACCATTTTCAAGCAAACATTTGGCACAACACATCGAACCACAGAACTTATCATCAAAAAAATTGTTTTCATAAAATTTTCCAGCAGAAATCATTTTACACCAGTCTTATTTCAAGAATAAATTAGCATGAAGTACGTCAACCATTATACAACAATACAAAAGTCAACACGCACACAACCAATTCAGGAATAAATTAGCATAAAGTACGCCAACCAATATGACAACAATACAAAAGTTAACACACACAACCAAATGGGAAGAGCAGAGATGCATTTGAACAACCAAAATAGGAACCGTCACAGAATAATCTCAGCATGTCTGACGCTTCAAGACAAAATACTGAAACCTGACTATAATGATGTCAAGCATTAAAATAGCAACAGCATAAGAAAAAACAAACTAAAGACCAGTGGTCTCTTCACCATTTCAGCCATACCACAACAACAACCAAGCATTTACCCGACTAGGCGGAGTCGGCTACATAAATCTCTTGTATCAATTACACTATCAGTTAACAATCCCTCATTAGCTCTAAGTGCGTAAGATCACTTCTCATAGTTTCTTATCATATCTTTTTTCGGTCTCTTCTCTTTTTTTTTATAGGCACAACTTTCCCTGCTAGAGCTTCAATCGATGTACATTTTATGTCCAAACTATCAAAGCCGGCTCTCTCTCGTTATCTAAAATTGATACAACTCCAGCTTTCTCGCAGATATACTCGTTCTCATCCTGTCTTTTCGTGTATATCCACTTATTTACGTTACCATCCTTATTTTTGCAATGCTTATTTTATTTATATATTTTATTTTTATGAGCCAGTATTTAGCACTATATTATTACTGGTTTTACTACTATTATAGAAAACTGACCTTTAAGTTTGAGTATGATTTTTCTATCACACAACACACTAAATGAATTTCTCCACTTCACTCATCCTACATGGATCCTACGAATGACATCATTATTTAATTTACCATCATTTTGTATGATAAGTTCAAGGTATCTACAGTGTTCACGCTTTTTGATAATTTGATCACCAATAATCATATCACTAATATAAGTGCTTTTTGTTTACCAAATATGCTCTTCATATATTCAGTTTTTAATCTAATAAGATGAAAACCTTCAAACTTAAGGTATTTCTCTATAACTCGAGTTTTATCATAGTCTCATCTCTAGTCTAGTCAACGAAGAGATTATCATCTGGAAAAAGCATACACCAAGGCACCTCATCTTGAATGTATCTAATCAGAACCTCTGTAATCAATGTAAAGAGATACAAGACTTAAAACTGAGTCTTAATTTAATCCAACTGTAATAGAAAAATTCTTACTTAAACCTTCTTATTTTAGCAAACAAACAACTCATGAATATATAATTTTAATAATTTTAAAATAAGTACTGCAAACATCTTTCTTTTCTAACACTCTTTAAACACTTCCCTTAGGACCTCATAAGTTTTCTTATATCTAAAAAAATCAAATGCAAATCTTTCTTTGTCTCCCCAAGCTTCTCCATTAAACCTCTCAACAAATCAATAACTTCCACACTGGACCTACCTAGCTTCAAACCAAGCTGGTTTTGTGATACATTACTATTACACCATAATTTAAGCTCAATCACCGCCTCCCAAAATTTAAAAGTACAGCTCATTAATTTAATTCATCTATGGTTGACACAATCCTGCACATCAACTTTACGCTCGTAAATAGGCACTAATATAGTCTTTCACCATTCATTTGACATCTAAAAATCATAATAAACAACTTTATTAGCAAAGAAACTCCATTTGTCACATATTTTCGAACAACTATTGAAATATCATCTAGTTCAACTATTTTCTACAATTCATTTTCTTTAAAGCTTTCTAAACTTTATATATGTCGATATGTCGAATATAAAGAGTAATTTTTACTTTATTTTGGATGTTGAGTTCAATAATATCAATCGTATTGTTACAACTTTATTAAAAAACTTTTGAAAAAAATTTATTTATCTATATTAGATATCTTCTTCCTTAAAAAGAATTTTATTTTTTTACTTGCCATCCTTAATATATTTTACTTGAATCAACTTTTTAGTTTTCTTATCTCTTGTATTGGCACTCATGTATATATGTCTTTTTTCTTTCTTTAACGACCAACTTCGAATATAGATTCTCAAAAATAATATTTTTTGCATTACAAATTGTTTTCTTGGGCTCACAGCAAAATTAATAATATTAAAAACTGTGTACAATGTAAAGTGAATTTTTTACATTGAAATTTGTAAAGAAAGTGATAAAAAATAATTTATTATTATTATTATTATTATTATTATGAAGTGACCATTTTGGTGCAAGTTATTACCAAACTATGTAGGGACGGAACAGACCCTAGAATAAAACAAGAGAGAAAAAGTAAGCAAAATAATAAAAGCTGGATGAATATGAAAAATAATAACACATCAAACCATTTTAAAAAAACCAAGCTAAAACTAACCTTCTGCCATCAGGATTGAATGCCAGAGCATTTATTGGCCCAAAATGCCCTTTTACACCCCCTATTTCTTCTTGAAGAATCTGTAGCAAGTAAAAAAAAGAAAAGAAAAAATTATGAAAAATGACAGCAAACACCAAAGAAGACTACCTCAAAGCTTAGAATCCAAGAATGTTAAACAAAATATGGCAGCATACCTTGTGAAAAAATTTTGCCTCAAACTTTCCAGCCCGATGATCAGTTCTAGTAACAGCTGATGCTTCTTGACCACCACCAATAACCACCTAATATTTCAGCACAACTTTTAGCAATATCTAACCAGTCTCACGTTAAGCAAGAAAAACAAGGTAGCTCCATCCAATAGTATTTTTGCAAATCTAATCAAAGTAAAGCTCTCAGCCCAAATTATCAACCAACAAAGACAAACCACCAATGAATCAACTTGTTGAAAATAAGGAGAGCATGTCAGAACTAGAGGCAAGCCATAGAGCAAACATAGTCACTAGTTTTAAAATTATAAGCCATAAGCAGCACGAAGCTAATTATATCATCTGGTCATTAGTTTCCCATAAGAAATCTTTTAAAAGCATCATTTTGATGGCAAAATATTCTTTTTACCATCTGTGAACCTTTCATTTCAAATTAAATTGTAATTTGGAAACAAGCATTCATAACCATCGATCAGAGTGGAAGATGACAGTGACGACCATGCTACATAAATAGCAAGGCACAAAACAATATTATGTAAAATAATTCTATCGTTCACTTAAAAGGACGAAAAGCAAACTATTGAATAATAAACACATAAAACAAGAAAAGGGGGAAAATTTGTTACAACAACCAAGCCTTTACTCCACTAAGTAGAGCCGGCTACATGAATTTTTTGTTTCTATTGCGCCCTTTCAAATAACAAGTCCTCATTATCTTCAAATAAGTGAAATCCTTTCTGATGGCTTCTTATCATGTCTTATTTGGTCTTCCTCTTCCTTTTTTAACACAAACAGAATTCAAAAACTCAACTATACTTAAGCATCCATCGCCCTATAGCCTATGCCCAAACCATCCAAGTAAGGGTGTTAATATGGATCAAAAATCGAAAATTGAATCAATTTTAAATCGAATCGATCTAAATGAGCCGACTAACTAGCCAAAACTTCGGCTCGGTAATAATTGCGAGTCGATTTTGAGCCGGGGTAGGCTCGACTTGATCAAACTCAGAATCGGCTCAAATTAAAATACATTTTATATTATAATACATATATAATATATATAATATATATATATATTATAAAACTGAGCCGATCTCGAGCCGGATCGAGTTGAGCTTACCCGGCTCGAGATCGGCTCAAAACAAATTGAGATTTGATTCATTTTCGAGCCGGCTCGAAGTCGATTGGAATCGACTCGAGCTGGCTCGAAGTTGAACCCAATCGAGCTCGAGTAGATTTCGAGTTGATAGAAATGTGATCAATCCGATTTCGAGCAGGTATTGGCTCGGCTTGAAATCGGATCGGTAAAAGCCCTACATCTAAGTCGACACTCCATGAGATTATCTTCAACCGAGGTTACCCCAACATTCTCGTGAATATACTTATTTCACGTCCTATTTTTTCGCGTATACTTATTCATTCACCTTAAAATTCTCATCTCTGCAATACTTATTTTACTAATGTGATTTTATTTTATAAGTCAACATTTAACATCATAAAATATTACTGGTCTTACAACTGTTTTATAGAATTTACCTTAAAGTTTAAGCGATTTTTTATTACATAACACACCAAAAATATTTCTTCACTTTAGCCATCCTGTAAGAATTCTATTGACATCATTTATTTTACCGTTATTTAGAATGACTGATCCAAGGTATCTGAATCGCTCACTCTTTCGGATAACTTAATCATTAATTATCATCTCACCAATACAAGTGCCTCTATCAATTACCATCACACCAATACAACTGAAAAATTTATTAAAAGAATAAAAAAGAGAATTATTAGAATAGACTTGTTATAACTTCAAACATGATCGAAAGTTGCACCAAAACGACGGGAAGAATTTTCAAAAAAAATGATGATCGCAAAGATACAAGTGGGGACACCTGACAACATGATTGAAATTTATTGCAAATCCTCCTCATGCTGATTGAAGAATCGAAAAAGGGTTGATTTGATTAACAATTGCTAAAATAGTTTATTGCAGATTCAATTTAATTTTCGACTTACTTAAAAGATAAGATATTCATCATAATTTCTAATTTTTTATTTTTCTATTTAACATGAGTGTAATTAGTATTTTTTTGCATTTGTTTTTTATTTTCGTGTTTCATGTATTGTAATCTCTACACAAAGAAATCCCTTAATATTGTAATAGAGTTTTTTTTATGATTGATGAAATTTAGGGTTCATTAAAATGTAAGTTATTAAATTCCGGTGAAGACGATGGTAGAGTCAACCCCGTGGAATAGCCTAGTTATTATTTTAAAGAGAAAAAAAAATATTTCCCAATTTTCCACTTCCACCTCATCCCTTCAACCATCATTCCCTCCAAACTAAGCGCCAAATTCTTGCTCCTCCGTACCGCTTCGCTATGCACTTCCCGCTGACTATATTCTCGCACACACAAGGCATCAACACCCTATCACCCATATGTCGAGCATGATCCACGAGCAACTTCATGCGCATAAGGGGGTGTTACGAATATCTGAAACTCAAAACTCGCTCGGCTTGTCAATCGATTCCATATCGACTAAAAATCTTTGAATCGAATCATAAGCTAAAGCCTTTGGTTCAAAGTTAATTTCAAGTTGCTTTTATGTTGGCCATGGCTCATTCGAAATACGATTTGACTTGACTCAAAATTGTATATATAATGTAGAAAATTATGTTTTTCATAATTAAATGTTTTCTTGTACAAATTGACATACACTGACAAGTGAAAAGATAGATGAATAATGTTGCACATGCTTGACAGTCTCGCCCACCAACCAGATAATGAAAATTATTTGCATGACTTGATTATTAGATTTTGCTCTAGTAATGCAACCGTAAAATTATTCAAGAAAAAAGCTAAATTGTTGACGAAATCCTAAATTAGATATGAAACCCTAGATCTAATTTATTGAATTTATATTGATAAGCCCTAATCTACTAAATAAATTTTTATTTATCATAAAATCTGAATTAGTTATAATTTAAAATTAACTTAATTCACATAATTGAAAGTCTTATTTATTATATAGTCATATTTGAAAATATTAAGAGCATAGTTAAACTAATTTGCAATTGAAATTTGCTGATTCTCAAAATTCACATACATCCCATTTTCATCCCACGTCGTATGCTGATAAAAAACTACAAAAACTTTAAAAAAGGATATCAAATGAAAAGGTTTACACATAAATGAAACAATTGCATACATGATCAAGAAGCGGAGACATGGCACAAGCATTAACTGGCCGCTCCGTCACATATGTCTTGATTAGGGTCAAGGTTCTTGTGTCCCAAAGCTGAGTGAAACGAAGTTAAACCAAGAGAAATGTCAAAGATTTTTGATTCAACAATTATTGTGCACAATGAAATAAAAAACCTTCTACAGCAAACCTTAGCTGATTTGTCAAGCGAACCAGTAAGGAAATGAGATCCATCTGCAGATTTTGTTAAACAAGTAACAGTTTTCTGATGGCCAGTTTCCTTGTCCGACTCGTTCAGCAATTTACCTGTCTACACAAATGAATCCACACAATCAAAGGAAAAAAAACTAAAACGACATCAGAGAGTATTTCCATAGATAATTTCTTCAAAAGAAAGAATTAGAATACCCTTAAACGCAAGCAACTTGCCAAACTTCTACAAAGATGTTATCTCAACAAACTAAACATGTACGAAGAGTTCATAACCGAAAATCAGTGACGTTTCCAACAAGTTCGACAAAGGATGCGTTTGGGAAAGATTTTTGATGTAAAAAAAACACTTTTCATACAAGTGAAAGCTACAAATTACATTTAGTAAAATAACTTTTAAAAATATTTAATGTATTAAAAAACAATAAAACAAATGAGAGAAAGCTAAAACAAAATAGCATTTCATGAAAGGTGCTTTTGCAATAATTAATTCTGGACGAAAAGACCCATAAAATAATTAAATCCTAAATAATCATAACAAAATCATTCATCATACAATAAACATATGATGATAAACATCGAACATTATGTACATGATATAACATAATAATTATAAATATCTAATTACATTACATTATAATATGTAATTATGTAATATTATATAAAATAATATTACATATGTTATGTAAATTTATACAGTATTATTTAGAATAATAATTACAAAGATACATACTATATAAACGTATTTAAAAATTCTACATATAAACATTTTTATTATATATGTTATAATATATATACATAAATTAAACTATTATTTTAAATATATAACATCATACATATAACATACATATATTATATCAATAATATAAATATAATTATTATATTTAATACTAATGCATATTTCATAACATGTTATATAAAAAATAATTGGCATAATAAAAAATATTTTATTATCCATCAAAAACAATTGCAAGAAAAAAAGACAAAAGCATACATTTTTTATACAACATAAAATGTTCTTCTTTGCAGCAGCTTTGGACAACAGAGCCTAATACAAATAAAGGAAGCAACAAGCAAAATACATAATTTTAACAAATATAATGACAAAATGGATACCTAAGTGTAAAATGATCAAACAAAAACAAAACATTTTAAAACATGACCTCACGCCCTCTGGGTGAGCACGGAGCAACAACCAAAAAGGACCACAAGTAACAGAATGCAATAGGAATGAAGCAGAACATGCATAGACGCATGTTCAATGAGATTTTCAAGTATCAACTTCCAAAACTAAACAAAATGTACATTTAGGAACAGTACATAAACAAGCACCTAAAAGAAATTAGAACTACTTAAATAGTCATAATTCTGCAAATAGAATTAATAAGTACGGGCTAAAAGACCTGATGCATAGAATGGGAATTAGGCCTAAAATGCTAACACAAGCAACAATGAATATTAAATTAACAACTCACCTCAGAATCCCATATACGGATAACAGCATCTTCACCAGCACTGATGATGGTCTTATTCAAAGGGCCCCAAACAGCCCTATTGATTATCCCTTGAGGCCCCTTAATCATAAGTACAGACTCCCCAACCTCTTTAAAATGAAAACAGACAAATCAGTCAGCACTACATAATCAGTTAAATATTTGATATTCAAAACACTAGCCAAAACGAAAATCACAAAGATTAATAAAGAATCATGCCACTAATTATTACAATCAATCAACGATACTCCCTAATTTCCAATTTCCAAATTTTTGTATTTTCAGAAAGGCCAAGAAATAGTAGTGTAGCAACAAGTTATAATACTAAACAATTTCATTAATGTCATTAAAAGACGCATCCTTGTGCCATTACATGATGTATCTTGAACACTTATTTATTTAAAAAAATTTTGAAAAAGTATTAAAAATAGCCTACTTTAATACCCAGCACTTGTGCAAGTATATTTGACTCTTCACAGATGGCAACTGTACTATAATGAAGGCAAGCCTGCTGCCAAATTCAAGAACTTGTCAATAAGAATTGATACTGCTAACAATGCAGCTTCGCATTTTTCATGATGTGTTATTTCAACAACTCAGTACTACATCCAATTTACAGAAAATTTTACAACTGCAAAAAACATATAGTAGTTGTTAGGCATATTCATATCATCTGTAAGAACTTTTACTTACATTGGATAAACCATAGTAAAAGACGAAATTGTCTAAGCACATACTCCAACTACAAATAAAAATAAGCAATAAATAGTTCTGCATCTTAACAAACTGTTGAAGAACATGCTGACGGCAACAGGCTACTCACTGTAATGGGGACAACAGTATGATTAATGACCTAGTTCAGTTCAAGCCATGTTGCCAATGGTTTTCTATAATTTTATTTTATTATTCCAATAGCTTGTTATTGTTGACTTGGTCAAGTCTATTTATTTATTTTAATGAGAATGCTAAGTCCCACAGCATCAATTTTGTCTTCACAATGAGTTTGCCCAACCTATTTAGTATTTATAGTCTGTAATTGAACACTTGAATTAGATGATGATTAATACAAATTTGGCTTTCAGAGAGAATCGACTAGCAATTTGATTATGGGATGGGATCACAGTGCAATTTCAATACAATTGTTATCCTAGAAGCGAAGTGTAGGTTTCCTCAACAAAAAAAAGGTAAGCGCAAAGATCTAAGGGAAAGAACTCTAAAAATCTAACTATTCTTTTTTCCTCTCTTTTTTTGGGGCGTGTAGGGATGAGGAGAGACCCTACGTGCCAAATACTATATGACTCACTATCACCCCTCTTCGCTGATGCTACTGAGATCTCATCATAACCAAAGGAAGATCACCGCCTCGTCCGCATTGCTAAATCGTCGCCACTAATTTGAAGGAAATGATGGTCGTTACTCCTTCCTCATTCCCATCCCCAAGCCAATTCGATCGCCTCCCATGAAGGTCATAAAGGTGTTTCTAACCATCACTCGACGTTCGTCGTGAAGTTCAGAAGGCATTTCTAACATCACTCAGGCCTCTATATGAAGTCCAAAAGTCTTCCTTGTAATTCTAACAATTAATAAAGGATCCCATGTTTATCAGTCCTACCAAAAGTGATGCGGGACGAAAAATAAAAATAATATTTTTAATTTGCAATCAGCAAAAACTAATTATTAAATTATTTTAATTAAATTCAGAATATTTTCTGAATAAATTATATAATAAATGCAATTTATAATCCCACAAAATTAATATATTTTAAAATTAAAACTAAACTGAATCTCAGATAAATAATAATTTATCGAATTAGATTAGGGCATCAATTTTAATTCAACAGATTAGAATCAAGGTTTAAGAATTTAGAACAGATGTCTAGCAATTAAATTCAACAGTAATTTTTCACACGAGTAAATTATATGATCACACAATTAAAGCTAAAATGAATATTCGAACAGAGCAAATAATTTTATTAATATTAAATAACTAATGAATAATTGAACTCGATAAGAAACTAAAACAATATAAGTTAGAACGACAGATAGGATGGCAAAACAGCCTCGACAGAGACGTTACACAGGCACACGGGGAGCACCGTGGAGCGGAGGCACATTGCAGGCGTAGAAGTGCGCAGAACATTTGCAGTGGGGAGGGCTACGAGAGGTGGGAGCTACAGTAAGGGCCACAGGGTGCGCGGCTGGGCTATTGCAGCGAGCAAGTACTGAGAGCAGTGCTGCTGAGGCCAAGCTGATGCGGGACAAAAAATGAAAATGATATTTTAAATTTATAATCATTAAAAACAAAATAGTAAATTATTTTAATTAAGCTCAAAATAGTTTCTAAATAAATTATATGATAAATGAGACTTATAAATCTCGCAAATTTAATATATTTTAAAATTAAAATTAAACCAGATCGTCTGATAAATAAGAATTTATCAAATTGGATTAAGGCATCAATTTTAATTTAACAGATCAGATCTGAGATTCAGAAATTTAAAATAAATATCTTGTAATTAAATCCAACATTAATTGTTTCACACAAGTAAATTATATAATCACACAATTAAAGTTGAACTGAATATTCAAGTAAGGCAAATAATTTTATTGAGATTAAATAATCAGTGAATAATTGAGCGCAATGAGAAATTATACCAATATAGGTCAAATCGATAATTAGGAACACAAAATGGCCTCGATAAAGGCATTACACAGAAATGCGAGGGGGACTAGGGTACGGAGGCACACTGTAGGCGTAGGAGTGCACAGGGCATCTGCGATGGGAAGGGGTGTGGGAAACGAGAGCTGCAACGAGCAAGGGCCGCAAGCGATGCGGTTATGATGAGTCAGGGCCGCAAGAGACGCCATTACAGCGAGCGAGAACTGAAGGCATCATTGCTGCGGCGAGCAAAGGCCATGAGACTTGCACTCGTGCACGTTGCTCATGCACAGGCGCACTATACAGAAGCACAGGAGTAGCGGATACTCAATTCACTTGGCAAGGGCTCATGCCACCCATCACGTGCAAGTGGGGCAGTACTCACACGGATCCAACAGATAGCACAAGTGAAGCAATAATGAAGGTTGTCGGGCTCGACGGGAAAACAAATGTGGCTTCAAGCAGCACGCACGTGTGGTGAGCAAGCCGATGCAGCGAAGAGATGGTCGTGTGAGCAATGGCGATCGGCACCAGCGTAGGTGCGGGAGACTCCACATCATAGCGAGAAGTGTTGTAGCAATGCAGCTGCTTACGGGAGGAGGGAAAACTCAAATATAATTTCATTCATTAAACGCAACTAACCATTAGAAATTTTTTGTAACTCGAAAAGAAAGAAAATAACTAGGATAATTTGAAGATCCTTACCAAAGGCTAACCTTACCATTTCCTTCACAGGATCTAGACACTCAAAAAAGGCTAACCCCACCCCCTTAACCCAAATCTAGGTATTTAGAAAACTCAAATATAAGTTCATTCATCAAATGCAACTAACCATTACAATGCAAAGCAACCTCTTTATATAGAAAGATCCCATAAAAAATTTTAAAAATATAATATTAAATGTAGAAAATAAAATGTCAAATAAATAAAAACAAATACAGAATTAATTTCATTACAATAAAATAAAATCAACTTCAAATATGGCAAGTTCAAATCTCCCAATTTGCTCTGAATCAAATCAAATCAAATCTAAATAAAATTAATATGAAAATCTTTAATAGCTCTAATTAATTTGAATTTGAATTTTTATTCAGTGCATTGTGTCATCCTAACCGTCCAATTCAATGTTGATCCGTGTCCTTATCAAGAAGCCTCAAATCAAACAAAACGCTATACAAGGCAAGACCCTCAAAGCCAAATCCCAAAGCCCATGATTTCCAGCAAATGAAATTACTTTTGTTGTTGATTATTTCAATTTCAAAAAAACTGGCCAATCAAGATAGAGTAAAACTACTTGATTATCTTAATTGTTCTATTGAGGCTCTAAATAATAGATTTGATTCATACTTGAGACTCATTTATGGCTAGAATTTAATTTTGAGATGATCCAATTATTTCCTAATTCTTTAAATCTGACTTATTGAAAATAAACTGACCACCCTAGGTCTAATCTGACTTAGTAAATTCTTATATACAAACTAAGCAATTAAATTTAAATATTAAATATGTTAATTTGTGGGATTTAATATTTTCTTAATTTTCAAAAAATTAATCTTGAAAAATGTTGTGAATATTTCAGATAATTATTGTTGACTCATTGATCATAATCTGCATTTCACTTTACACTTTATCATGAAAAAGCTTTAGTGCCAGATCATGGTTAAGGCATTTTATGGTATAATATTTTCCACATTTTATATATCCCTTTTTTGCATTAAGCATATTTATTTCTTGCTTTGCATCTCATCTAAATCACCTTCCATACCCAATTTCTAGTCCGAAATAAAAACTTCTGATTCCCCATCTCCACTTGATATGAATTGTGAGTTGAGAGCAACATTTTCCAATCTACACTACCACAAAGTTGCAAGCGACAGAAACTACAAGATCATGATGAGAGCATTGCACACTGTGTTAAGGAGAAGCCTATTATTTTGATGGTAGGATAGACACTAAGGTAGATACTAAAGTACATTTATAGATTGGGAAGCTGATATCTCCTATGTTTGATCTAAGGTCTTGTCAAAAACAAATCTTACAAAATAGGCTAGGCTTTGACAACATAAAAAGACTTTGTCAAAGGTGAGTAAGCCTGATAAAATATTGGGATAATTTTAGTGGATTCTACGAGAGTACATCATTCTCTCCTACTATGAGTATCTTTTAGATCCATAGCAACGTTTGATTTGGAGGATGAAAACATCCGAATACATTACTAAGTTTGATGAGAATCATAAACAATAAGGGTTTCTGAGAACCCTAAGATGCCCACAACAAAAATATTAGTTGGTTCAAAAGAGGATATAAAATAGAAAAAGCTCTACAATTATTGGATTAATATATTGGAGGAGGCATATCACATAACCAGAGACTATGAGCAACTCTAGATACCTTTAACATATTAACATAATGAGGTGTGAGAATCCTATCTCCACATTGTTGTCAGACACATTGTTACACTTGTACTGCTAGGCCACTTGTTTTTTTTTATGACACTACTAGGCCACTTTTGAGTGAAGTTATGAACATTATTTCCCCTACATGCTTGCCTCCTTTACATGAGGAAGAGGTCATGTTCCCACTAAAATCCCTATGACTAAGCACTCTGAGGCCATTTCATTACTTACTATTCACTATAGTGTCACGAATCCTTCTCTTGTAGAAAAGCATGATGACTCTGTTGTTGAGATTGTAGAACATATTAAGATGGTTATATGCCTACACTGACTAGATTCAATATGATTAGCCCCATCTTAACATTGAATATTTATCGTAAATTATTATTCTAATGAAAAATATCTTCAAAAAGAGAGAAGAAAAAAAACGACACTTTGCGCACAAGCATAATTGAATCTTCATTGCGGCACCTACAAATTGGTATGGCAAGATCACCAGTTATTTTCAGAGAACGCATTGATATCTTTTAGTTGCCACAAAAAATTTTACAACATATTATCCTTGCAACAACTACTAGATTGTGTTCATTAGTTGGTTATGGAAGTCTTCTATTTAGCAAGCATGCACTTATGGCTTCATTTTATTTTTCAGTCTATAGACTTTTATTCTCTTCCATTGCATAGTAGATAGGCTACATCCACATTCTCTTTTGTTTTCATTACACAAGAATTCAAAAATTTTAGAAATAATCATAAGATGATTCGAGTTAGTTACAAAGCAACAGAAAGCTAATTTAAAATTTTAAATAAAATTTGGTCGAAAGTGTAAATTCTATAATTACTAGTAGGCCATAAGATTGGTCATACTTTCAGTATTTCAATTGTGATTGTTTACCAAAATCCAGATGTAATAATGTCTAGTGAGGCTTTTAAGCATTTTTTTCCTTATAATTCCTATTTAAAATTTAGATGCCAATGACATATGGTTCAATGGAGAAATAACCTTTTCAAGAGATTTGGAGGCATCAAGAGAGTTCGTGGATATTGACTTTTGATCCTTTGGAGATACAAATTACTTGAATCGATAAAGATAAACACAAATAGAGTTAACCCTACTCAACAAGGTCAAATTCTTCCCATATGAGGAGAAATGATCTAGGCATCTTCATGAACAACAATCCTGATCAAACCATGCAATATTTGCCTTTGATGAATCAATGCAAATCATCTGTATTTAATTCAATTATTCATAGTTTTGTTTGCATTGAAAACAAAGAATTCATGTAGCCGACCCCACCTAGTGGGATTAAGGCTTGGTGGTTGTTGTTGTTTTTGTTTTGTTTGCATTGACTTATTCAAGTCTTGTAATATATTTTATTTCATATCATTTATTTCAATGGGAAATTGGAATGTTTACTCCCATGCAATCTATTTTTCCTTTACGATGGGATCAACCACTCCATCTATAAAGTCCCTAATTCAATATTTGAATTAGACTATGATTAAATCAAATGTAGAACCAATGTCAAATTCTAGAACTGATTTGCTGAAAATCTCAACATACTCATAGGAAGATCACCCCCATTCATAGCACTGAATTGATGGGCTACCAATTTCAGGGAGATCAAACTAGTCATTGCCCATTCCAGCTCCAAATCGATACAACTGCTTCACATGGATGCCAAAAAGGTGTTCCCAGCCATCACTCAAAGCACCACATGAAGAGCAGAAAGTATTTAAGACATCACTCAGGTCTCTAAGTTCAGAAGTCTTCCTTAGAATTTAAACAGTCAACAAAAGAGCATAAGTGAAGTGGTTCTTTCGTGAATTCTCAAGTCAATCAAAGTTGTGCAAGGTCCTTCAAATCCCAAGCCCACATGATTTCCAGCAAATGAAATATTCTTCTTTTTAACCTGATCAGCGCTGCATCCAATTGAGCTATGATTTCTATACAATTTCTATTATATTAGTTCATCAAGGTGGATTGAAACGATTTGATTACCTGATTGGGGCTCTACTTAAGAGATTTGGTTCTTATTTGAGACTCAATTACTGCTGGAATCAACTTTGAGAGTACCCAATTACTCTCATGATCCTCTAAACCAAAATAGTTGAAATTCAACAGTTTGTTCTAATCTAACTTAGTAATTCTTATTCGCTAATGCTATTTTTGAATTTAAATTTTAAATCTATTAATTTGTAGTATTTGAAATATTCATGATTCTCACATAACCTTGAAAACTATTGATTTTATTTAAGATAATTTACCATTGACACCTTGATAATCTCATTTCATTTCACATTTTGTCCCACAACACACAAACACATGTTACATAATTATGTAAATATAGATAATCATGTAAATTATTTTAGAGTCCATGGTATTCAGATAGTATTTCATGTAAGTCTGCAATTTTTGAACAAATTAATAGTGTCCCTAAGATCAATTGTTGTTTTCAAACAAGTCCTTCCCCAAGTAAAGCAGTCTAACAATCTAACATTTGACTGTTTGCACATTCTTTAAGACATGCCTGGCAATTTCTACTTCAAGAAGCTCACCTCTTCGCCTAATTTGCCACCATAAGATCACCAGAAATTATGAGGTCAATGAACTGGAAAATGCTTTTTTCCATTACCATCACACAGGTCAATGTTATGTCCAATACAATCACACAATGTGGAATGAGGAGGTACGTACAGAAATTCGGAGCACCACCAAAATCAAAAAATAGAGGCAGTGTTGGCAATGGTGGATGATTCATGAAATGAAATAGTTCATGCAGGGTTTCCATTCACTGATTCATGGTCACAAATACAATAGATTAGAGGAATACCAATCAGACATGATCTCAAAGAAAATGCAATGTACAAAGAAAGACATTTTCATGATCACATGATGACATGTAACAGGTAAATTCTAACACTCATCTTCATATCCATTGTAAAATGTGACATCGGAAATTAGGGAAAAGATTGGAACTCGAGATTTAACTCACGGAATGCAATTATTTACACAAGGCAAAATAACCCCAACTAATTGGCCAAATGTAATTTAGTCATACCTATTTCTTGTAAAAGAATAAAAATGGAAAAACATGAAGTAAATCTTACGTTCATTGGGATCTCTCGCTATCTGTTTCACTTGAATAGTTGATGGTTGTCCACTGAAAGGGTTTGTTGTTACAACAGCAAGTTGATCTCCAACTGAAAATTCAACAGCTCTAGCTGGTGAGTCAAAATCAAAGGAATAGAGTTGGGCCCCGGTCTTGACATCCCATAACTTAACAGTTTGATCTGCGCTTCCTGTAATAAGTTGACTGGAATCCCCTGCATGTAATAGCAACAATGTGACACTTCAACATTTTAAATAGAATAAAATACATAATTCTATCACATAAATCCAAATGAGATATATTCAGTAAGACCATAAGATAGTTCTTCAATAAATTTCATCAACATATCAATCAAAATGTCCAAAGAAATTTTAACAACATGCATCATTCGACTGTATAAATAACATAGAAATAGTGCATTGATCACAAAAAGAAGAGGACAGTTTAGAAATAAGCATTGTGTCTCCTCCAACCAAAACTTCTCAATCTCTATCTTCAAGATCAGAATACCAACAATAACTAAGCTAAAGGAAACAGCTAATGAAATATCTCAAACAATGAACTACCATAAATTTAAAGCAGCGCAAAAAACAAAAAATTTAGGGGTATAACACGGTACAATAAGCACCCACTTTAACCAATAATATAATGGTTATCAACGTTTGTTGAATGCCAAACTGTTAAGAAAACTTGAGGATAAAAAGAATGATCTTTAATTTACAAGGAAACTATAACAGAAGCACAAAAAATGATAATTCATGAACTACTGTAGTGAGGTCCTAATTGTGTGATGTCAAATATCAATAGCTAATTACAAACTAAGCTTATCAAATCCTACCTATCGATGCTTTTTCCCAAATGTAGTATGCAGAAAAACAGGAGACTATAAAACTTATAAATTTATATAGAAAAACACGACACAATTGAACCACCATGCAACAAGAAAATACCTATAGATTGTGTCTTCAATAAGAGTAGTCACAGATTTCCTGAAAGAAAGGGGCAACGTGAACTTACGAGAGACATCACAGCACCAAACAGCACCATTGTGGCCCTTGTAGGTGCCGAGGCGCTCGCCGCTGTCGGCGAACCAGACGGTGGGGTTGTGATCTTTAGCGCATGAGAACAACAGATCGCCCTCCCGATTGTACCTCACGAACGTCAAGGGCCTCTCGTGCCCCTTCATCAAGATTGGCCTCATCTCACTTCTCTGCTCCTGTCCCTCAAAACCCTAACTCTTACAGAAGGAGGCAGGCGGGCGGTTGCTCGGAAGGTCCGGAGAGAGCGGAGCGGCGTGGTCGTTCGTGTGCCGGTAGAAGTGGCGAGGGCGATCGCGAGTCGTGGAGGCGGATCAGCGTCGAGCGAAGGAGGCGCGGCGCGATCAGCGACAGAGGCAGCGGGGAAGTCTAGGGCACAGTAATATCAATTATATCATAAATCAAGCCACCCGATCCAATTTAAGTTGAATTTGTGGGCAAATTGCAAACAAGGCCCTCAGCTTCATCTTCTTCACCTAAATCCTTGACCTGATTAAAAACAATTCAACTGACTAAAATTAAACCCAAACTTTACAGTGAACCACAATTGAACCCAAATTAACATAGCTGAGTCCAATTGAGTCAATTTTAACCCATTTTACTTAATTTATTCTTAATTGAACTCAAATTAAATGTAAATAATTTAATTTCGATTAAATCAACTCAAATTAAGTAAACAAACTCAAAATAAATACAAGAAAATAAAGTGGGTATTCTCACAAATATAAAAGTTTTAGCTCATTCAATAAAATAATAAATAAATTACATTTTGTTTACCCATATCAAATAGTTTACTCAAATTTACTCTTTATTTTAACTACAATTAAAAATTTCAAATCCAAATTGTTTAATGTACATGAAACAGAATTCTATTCATTCAAAATAAAATGATAGTGTCCCAAAAGTTTACGAAAAATAAAATGCACGATGCACTTTCAGTTCTCGTTTGATTTGAGGTAATTTTTTTGTCCAATATAAATTTTAATTATAAAAATTAATTTTATTTCACTTTTAATATAAATACAAATATTAAAATTTAAATTATTTCATAATAAAAACTAATATATAGTTATGGATTGCTGGTCAATTGTTAAACCAATTTAGATTTTGGAAAATTGATGGCTTCAGTTATAATTTCAGTCTCTACACTACAGAATAATTAACTGAAGTTTATTACCTCTATTTACATGTGTTTATAAAGCTATCTCTATTATTATTTATTTTATTAATTATCATTTGTAATTGATAGATAATAAAAAATTAATTCAACTTTACCTCCATGATTATAATTAAGATAACATTTAAGAGGATATTTGATTCGATGTTATCTTGATGCTAAGTAATGTTATTTAAAAAAGATAATTATTTAATGATATATATAAATAATCTTTTAAAAAAGAGTTAATTACTGAAAGATCCTTATAGTTAATTCATAATTATCATTTGATTTATAATTTTCAAAAACATACAGAAAGATTCATATTTTGAAAATATTATAATATTAATAGTTCCTGTAAATTATAATTATTATATAATAAGTCCTTACTAACGATTTCTGTTTTCTATACTCTTTCTCTCCCCCTCCCACAATGCGTGGAGGAGGGCAAGCATGTCAGCAGCTCTCCCCCTCTCTCTATCCCAACGAGATATCAGTGGCAAGCCGGTGGTGGCAAAGTGGCATCGACAAGGTCGTGGCAGCGGCGTCGAAGAAGCAATGGCGGATGACAAAAATATAAAAATTTAAAAAAACATTAGAGTTAAAATTGAAAATTTATTGAATTGGACAACCTATAAGGACTTTTTAACATATTTTAAAAATCGTAAATCAAATAGTAATTATGAATTTTTTATAAAACTGTTTCAGTAATTAATTCTTAAAAAATTATAAAATTATCATTCAAAAATAATATTTAAATATTATAATATTTAAATGTTATACCAACATAAAATTAAACCACACAAATTTGATATTATAATATTTAACGTCATTTATAAGAGACAATTACCTGCATACCACACAAATTTTTCAATATTACATCACATATTTTTTTCACAAAATTTACACTATAGATTGTGAAGAAAGTGTGTGTGATGTAATACATGAAGATTTATGTGGCATATAGGTAATTATCTTATTAACATCCACACTAATTTTCATAAAAAATCATGATTGTAATAAGTGTAACATATATATATTGAGTCAAGTAAAAGTAATTTTCGAGTGAATAAAAATTAACCCGGACTTAACACGAGGGTCACTTTGAGTTTTTTATGCGATTCAAAATTTAACTCGAAAAGATGACTTAATTTAATTCAAGTCACAATTCATATGACTTACAAGAGAATCCCTTAACTGGATTTTAATTAAAATGCCAATTGAATTTTTCATTGCATATATAATTAATGATCTAATTAACATCAATACAAACTAGTTAATTAATTTTATTCATGATAATTAAGGATGCCTATAGGCCCAGTTTTGATCAAAGATTTAAAAAAAAATTGAATAATAGTTTTTATCCATTTTTATAAATACGATATGAAATAAAGTAATATTTTAATATTAAATTCTGGGTAATTCCACTTAGGCTCATAGATTTGGTTACTTGATCATAAAGGTCTATAAATTTTAAAAAATGTCATTCAGGTTTACAATAATTATTATATAGTTCACTAGGCTCTAGTTATTTTTAAAAAGCTTCGGTCAGGTCCAAGTTAATATTTTTCATTTAAAATACCATAATTTATTAAAAAAATTAAATTAAATTAAAATAAATATTTTTTTCAATTACGATTTTACCCCACACCCAGGGCATCAGCAAGGGGCAACCTGCGGGCAGTCCGCACCCCGGCGTCTGCGCGCAGGCTGCCGCAGCACACCGCCTAGCAAGCAGGCGACCGCCGCACACAGTCTCAGGAATATGATAGCAATTTTGAAAATTAATAGATTAACGAAGAGTATTTTTGTTATTTTTGTAATACATAACAGATTCTGTTACGGAAGGACCATAATGTCCCGTGCAATATTTTTTGTGGATCCGAATAACATGTTTTGAAATTTGTGGACCTTTATAGCTAAGTAAGCAAATCTGAGGAGACTAAGGCCCTGTTTGGCGCGAGGATCAAAACAGGACCAAAATGATACTAATTTAAAAAATAACAATAATAATAATAAATAAATTTTTTAAATCATTCTACACAAATTCAAATATAAATAAAAATATCAATTTTATTTCACATACTAGACCAAAATATTCAAATCGAGTATTTTGATCTAAGATGTGAAATAAAGTTTATATTTTTATTAAAAATTATTGAGTATTTAAAGTAAAATATTATTTTTTATATTAAAATTTGTGTAGAACAATTAAAATAATTTATTTATTATTATTATTGCTATTTTTTAAAACGAGTATTATTTTGGTCCTGTTTTGGTCTTCGCATAAATTTTACTTAAATTTTTATATATTATTTGTTATGAAAGAATAATTATTATCAATGACTAAATAAAGTAATTATGATCTTTTTTTAATTTATTTTGTTTCAAATGAGCTGTAAAAGCAAAAAGTGCTCGAAAATATCAATCATGAAATATTAAGCTCCTTTAACACAATAAGAATAATAGCAATAATGATTAATTAAATGAAGCAAAATTAATTCTTATGTTTAATTTCAAATAAAAATTCAAGATCCATGCATGGATCCCACCACCTTTTTCACGCATGAAATGGGGTGTGAAGAAGAAAGCTTTTAAGTGGAATCCTACTCCATTATCAACCACACTGCATGCTTTCCTTTACACATATATAGCGTGTTTCTTCTCTTTTTCGGCCAAACTAAAAGGAAACTCAAAGAGGCGAAAAAGAAATCCATCATCCTCTTTATAAGTGGTAGGGTTGGCATCGATCCAATTTCAAGCAACACGATCTCAAACGTGAAGTCAAAATTCTTTAACTTTAAGTTAAATTTTAAATTTATATAATAACTATCGTTACATCTTACATTAAATAGATATTGATGTACAATTAAAGCCTGTAATAGGGATTTAGTGTTCGATCAGATAACTGATTTAGAATATACATTTTGTAACACTTCAGGCTTAAATGTCTGTTTCTATATATCAACTTTAGCTCGAGATGAACCAATTTAATTACAAACAAACTTATTTGAGTTACGAATCCATTTTTGTTGCTTACAATCAAATGTTGTCGAGCGAATTGATCAATAAATAAGTTTTGAAAAAGTTTTTTTTTTTTTGTAAAAAGTTATGTACATAATTGCCAAGGTGGAGCAATCTCATATAAATAAATATATATATGTTTCATAGGCATCATTGATTTAAAATAAAATTATATAAAATGTGGGTCTTGTTTCATGGCTTCAAGAAGCAATAGTATTTTCCAAGCTTTTGGTTTAAAAGTTAGATCTGTTCTCCACAACAGTAAATTAATAAATTTAGTACCGACTTATAATTAACACTATATATATAAGCGTCGACTTTGTGACAGGCAATGTATACTTCAAACAAATACATATGGATATTCTAACTTATAAATTTTGTTACAGTATACGTATTAAAAAAAAGTAATGTTCTAATAGTAGTTATGCTAGCTAGAACAAAAGAAAGCGATTGAGAATAAAAGAAAAAAATGCATAAGAGAACGATGAATTTTACAAACAGTAATTTAAAATAATTAATGTACTGAAACTAATTAAGTAATTCTCATTTTAAGTGTATGGAGTTTACAATGAAAACAAATACTAATAATGCTTAGCAATTTTTGATAACTTTTAACTCGAAGAATGACAACCAGATTTGGCTCATGCTATTTGGCACAAGAATCTCTCTCTTTTTTTTTACAATATATGCATGATAGAAATTAATTATCTTACGATCATATAATAAATGTGCCTCCTTTGAGACACATGAGAAATATATTCACAATATGATTTATATAGCTACTTAGTGCGTTTGGAGTGCATAATATTTTGCCCTTCCAATAAAAAGAAAAATAAATTCGATTGTATATTGTAAACGGTCAAAATATGTTACTTCGTAATTATTAAACCGTCAAACTTCTATTTCGCACGTGTAGGAATAAAAAAAAGCGTACGCCGACTCTCCTTAGACTGTATGATTAGAGTGAATAATTCATACGACTTCTTTTCCTGATTTCCGACTCTCTGCGGTTGTGATTTGTTTTTTTTTAATATATAATACTAGCAAAGAGTTGGTGAGTTGCTGGTGTTTATGGTCACAGTCATGAAAGGAGCAAATTGTTTGGCGTGAGTACCAATACAGGATCAAAATAGGACCAAAATGATACTAATTTTAAAAACAGCAATAATAATAATAAATAAATTTTTTAAATCATTCTACACAAATTCAAATATAAAAAATATTATTTTACTTTATATACTCAACAATTTAAAATAAAAATATCAACTTTATTTCACATTTTAGACCAAAATATTCAAATCGAGTATTTTGATCTAAGATGGTGAAATAATTTATATTTTTATTAAACATTATTGAGTATGTGAAGTAAAATATTATTTTTATATTAAAATTTGTATAGAATAATTAATAATTTATTTATTATTATTATTGTTATTTTTTAAAGTAATCCTATTTTAGTCCTGTTTTGGTGTTCGCGCCAAACAGGGAGAGTACTTCGCTTTCAGCTGCCTAACTAGTGTTGTTCACCACACTACTGTGATCTAAATCATTCTATAGTCATGATACATATCATTAATCATGCATATAGATTCTCAACTTCTTAAAATTACTTTCCATCCTAGGATCACAGGTTTACTGTATAATATATATTATATATATATATATAATAATAATAATAGTAATATATATAATATGATATAATACTAATTATTCAAACAACTCAAGGTATAAACTATCTGGGCCCTGTTTGGAGCGAGGACTAAATCAGGATCAAAATGATACTAATTTAAAAAACAATAATAATAATAATAAATAAAATTTTTTTAATCATTTTACATAGATTCTAATATAAGATAACATTATTTTACTTTACATACTCAATAATTTTCAATAAAAATATCTACTTTATTTCACATTCTACATCAAAATATTAGAATCGATTATTTTAGTCTAGGACGTGAAGTAAAATAGATATTTTTATTGAAAATTATTAAGTATGTGACATAAAATAATATTTTTTTATTAAAATTTGTATAGAATGATTAAAAAAAATATTTATTATTATTGTTATTATTTTTAAAACTAATACCATTTTAGTTCTTATTTTGGTCATCGCATCAAACAAAGCCTAACAGAGCATTTGATCTATTGTTATTTTGATGTTATAATATATAATTTAAACGTCACCTTATTTAGTCCCTTATCTGCTAATAATATGAACCTCCAACATATATATATATATATATTCAGCACATTTATAAATGCATTTATTTGAATGAAATAACTATTCTATTTCACCTCTATTTTTTATGGAATAGTTATATTTATGTTTATTTTGGTGAAATTATTATTTCATAAAAATTTTTATTTTATATTTTATGAAATAGTCATTTCATCCTCCCATCCAATGAATAGTAATTTTTTTGGCTATTCTTTGTAGGTCAAAAATATTATTTTAAAATTTCTCTTATTCACATATATACACACATATATTTACACATTATTATATATATACTATGTGTATACATATATTTATATAACTTTTATTTATTTAATTATTGATGTAAAATTAAATTTAATAATAAATAATATAAAATTTTATTAAGTTATATTTGTGAGTATTTTAGTATTTTTTTATTCACTTCTTATTCTATGTCACTTTCTATTTCGTATTCTATTTCATCTACGTAAATAAAAGTATTGTTATTTCATTTTTTTTTTTGAAATTATAACTTAATTTGTATGAAATAATAAATTTATTCTAATTTTATTTTATTCTATATATATATTTTTTATTTATTTATTTATTTTTTTCATAAAACTTACTAATCAGATTGGTCACGCCACATCTGCTCCATTATCATTTGGTGAAATTAATTACCATTGCTACTGTGACGACATAAGATTTGAGAGTATAGAGAGTGATTATTGAAGTAATATTTGTATGATTAAATCGGAATTATTCGAATAAGGAGCGACTTTTAATAGACTTTTAGGTGGAGCTTAGAAATGAATCGTTCAACATCAAAATGGGAAGGGTGTTCCTGAATTATATAAGTAAATAATATAAGCACAAATAGTAGATACATTTTTGAGATAAAATAGTATAACTAATAATAAGAAGTTTTGTATGCTTGAGCTATCATAATACTGAGAAGGATGACCTTCTAGAAAGTACTCAAATCACATAATTTTTTTAAAACCAAAACGATCAATATATATCTTCATATTTGAATCATGGGATGTTATAGCTTGCTTTTAATGAAACTAATTGATCGGATAATGCTGTTGCATTTACTCTATAAGGGGGCTTGAGGCCTGCCAATTGATCTCCACCACCCACTCTAGGAGCTAGTAATCATGATACGTTGATCGCATTATATAAGCTATGGGGTGAGAACGAAGATTATCATTTATTTATATGAACATTATGCACTTCATTTGCTCCCTTGCAGCTACAAATCAGATCGAAGGTTTAGAGTTTCTTGGTTGGACGGATCATAGTGTTGCTAACAACTTGATTATTATTCTGAGTTGTTACTTTCACTATCTAAGATCTCTTGTTAAGGATGGGCTTAGCCATCACAAGACTACTGCTAGTGCCTGCGATCGAAGAACTCAAAGTGACTAATTAGCATAAGATTGAGTTTGTAAGCAAACATTAATGTAGTACATACATAAAATCTATTAAAAAATTTTATAAAATCGATCAATGTAAACTTAGATTGTTTATACCATCCTTTCAAACTCCTCGAATACAATGGCCCCTCGTGTTCTGATTTATCGATCACTACATCCATCGCAATAATGTTTCACCTATTAAGATTACATTATTTTATTTTTTTCTCAACTGTGTGAGTACACTCTTGAACTGGTGTATTACGAGTGTGTGTGTATATATATATATATATATGATGTTGCATATTTATATATTAAAATAATTATATGCATTTGTCTTAGCATTATTGTTCATGTAAATAAGATTTATTTATGTCTAGGTAATGAAGAAGACAATGAGTGCCACTTGGAAAGCAAGTGGAGATATATATATAGTGCATGATTTATTCACAGTAATATTTCAGTGTAACAAATATTTGATTTGATGCATTTTGAGATTAATAAATTATCAAACTTTGATATATAATATTCTTTGAAAACAGTTAATTTTCCCACTAATGTGATGCTTAACATTTGACATACTAACAACCAGTGTTGATCTCATTATCACTGATGTCACAAAATGAGGGACTTCACATTATTTATTTCATTATAGGATTAATTTGGAGTACTTGAGATCAAACCATCTCTTAATTGCACTCAATCATCTTACCTTTTACTGAGGAATAATTGAGTTCATGATCAATTTCAAAATGATTTACAATTTGAGTCTTATTTTTGTTGCAACAGATGCTTATTTCAAACAATTTAATTTACTTCATATATATTCACCACTTTCAATCATACTCAATTCTCTATTCAAAAAATAAATGATTTAAAAGGAATTAATATGTTGGCTCTACGGGCAATTTTTGTTGACAAAAGTGAACAATATGGCTCTGTTTGGTAATAAGAAAAAAAAAATTTGATTGAAATTTTTAGTTATTTTTGAAAAATGTGCATGATATGAAATAAAGTAAGTTGATTATATTAAAAATTGTGTAGGATGTGAAATAAAGTTGATTAATTTATTGAGAATTGTGTTAGATGTTAAATAAAGTGATTGTTTAATGTTGGAATCTGTGTGGGATGAGATATAAAATAATTTTTAAAGATTTTTTAAAATAAATTTAAGATTTTAGTCATGGCTAATTTTAGTCATGATTTTTAACCCATTGCCAAACAGAGCTATAGTATTGTTCAGGCTGAGTTCTATCTAGAATTCACTCTCTAATAAAAAGCCTATGAATACTATTTTAATTCTTATTTATTTTAAGACAAATGATCATACTCAACTCTATATTATTGATACTGCAAAACCAATGATAATAATTAGGTTTGGTTTTAAAAGAAATTACATAGTTTAAATATAGTTCAAAAAATATATATTGAAACATTGAACACTATTGAGAGTCCTTCATTTAGATTAAGGGGGTATTTGATTAAATGTTATTTAAATTTTTTATTATTTAGCTTGATAATAAATTAAATAATATTAATTATAAAAATTATAAAATTATCAAAAAAATATGACATTTGGATGTCAAAATAATATTAAATTAAATGCTTCCTAAATTAGATTAGTGAAAGAGATGAATCGAAACAATGAAGACAAAATTAGAAAAAAAAAAAAAAAAAAAACAAGATGAAGATTGAAGTTGTATTTTTTCTTCATAATTATTTTATACTTATTAAACTCGAAATTAATCAAAAGCCTCTCAAAGATAATTTTTTTAGGTAAATTGCATCGAGGCACTTGAAATCGGAAGAGTGTTGCATGCAAATTAGTCCCAACTTTCAAAAAAACTCAATTTGGGTCAGGTCCCTAAGATTGTAAAAAACTTAACTATCATTTAGTCTTAATTAAAATATAATTATTTTTTATTATTATACTATAAGATTATTATCAAAAATTAACTTTTGGCTTATGAGAATATATAATTTTAAAACAATAATTTTATTTTTAAAAGTTTTAAATTTTTAGAGAAAAGAAAATAGGAGATTAGAGAATTTAAATTTTAAATTTTTATTAAAATTTTAAAAAATAATGGGTATAGAATGGATAATTTTTTTTTCAAAATATACAAATTATTCAAACTAATTTAAAATAATTAATTTCATATTTCTATTATGAAATTTGAGGAAAACAAAAGTGGAATTTCAAAACAGAGATAAAAAAATGTAACGCACTTTGTTACCACGTAATCTGCAAAGCGGCATCTGGAGCGTACACGTGAAGAGCAGCCCTAGTGACCAGTCAAACAGTCAAGGCAAAGGCAGATAATCTCCTCGAAGGCGAAAAATATCAAGTCGAAGAACCTCCAAGTCGAATATTCGTACCGATGCGGACCGCTCAATAGGACATGGAATGGCCCCCCCATGTACCAGCAGCATCGTACATCCGTACCAGCATGGCCGGTGGCCTACAGGATAGGGAGACAGTCCTTGAAACTTCTTAAGTCATCCCACACGTCAGAGTCATAAAAAATTCAGGCTATAAATTGTAACCCAACAGAGGAGAGGGGATCTTTTCTCTTTTGGGGGCTCTTAATCTGTTTCAAGGACCCTTCCTATTACCTCTGTAATACACTTTTTCGATTAGTAGAGTCCCTTTAAATTCGCCCAAAGCGGCGCCATGGTTTTCCGTCCAACCAGTCTCCACGTCTAAAAGCATTGCCTATTTTTGTTATCAACGCACTTTTATAATTTTAGGAATCAAAATAAATTTTATTTAAAAAAATTGTGTTCAACTTACATCATTGGTCCTATGCAATTTACAGCATTTTTAGCCGCATGCGATATAATTTTATTTTATATTTGATATAAATTTAAACATAAAATTTTAATTGTATAGAAGAGTTTTAATTGTTTGTTCAAACATAAGTTTTTTTTTTGTTTTTTAGAAGTTCAAATAAATGTTGAGATCCAATAATTGTGATTCTAAAAAGTTATGATTAACATACAATCAATGTTAAGTATTCCAAAGTAATATTTTTTTTTAAGATTAATTATCGAAAGCTCAGCATATTTAATCTCTAATTATATTTTAGTTTAAAATATTTTAAAAAAATTAATTTGTTTCTATTTTAAAATTTTATAATAATAAAAGTACTGTAAATTATTATTATTAAATAAAAGATCAAAATGAATGATTTTTGCTTACATCCATGAAATATTTGTTTTAGAATTTTAATTTTACTCTTAAACCCTCTCACCCCGCTATATATACATACACACTCTCTCTTTTCTGCTCGCGCTGAGACCAGGTAGTGTCAGGAGGGTCGCTCGCTCCCATCCTCTCTCTCGCTCTCCAAAGCAAACGGAGGGGCACGACGTGTTGTGCGTACGTCCCCCCTCTCTCTCTCTGCTTCTGCAATGGAGCAAATAGCCGCCCTCCTCTCTCCTCTCTATCTCTCTCACGTATTCTCTCTCGCCTCAAAGGAGGCGGCGACAGACGAGGAAATGGGAGAGCGAGTCTATAATAATGAGACAACGACAATTAAAAAAGAAGTTAGAGAATATACAAAATGATATTTTATAAAATTAAAAAAAATTATAAACAGCAAAATTAAAAATCTATTACTGATAACTATAAAAGAACCTCATTTGTAATATTAATTGTAGGAACCTATTTTTACGAAAAATAAATATATGAACCATTAAAAAAAATTAAAATTATGGATAAAAAATAATTAAAAGTTAATTAATTATAAAATTATATTAATAATCATACTTTTTTTTATTATTATCAACACTAACTTGTTAGGTAAGTGGTGAGCTACCCAACCTTTAAAAAGATATCTTTTCAAAAAAAAAAAAAAAAGATATCATAGGTATCTAATCTTACTAAGAACTTCACAAAAAAATATATAATAAATTTCTTAGATGTACTTCAATTTAGTTGTTGTGAATTTTATTATTTAATTTAGGTAACCAATAATTTGTCCTTCAATGAATCTTACTCATTATTCTCTCCACATTGACACAGAGTGCATGCATGGTATTATTTTATGCTCCAGTATAAAAAAATAATTTTTCACTGAAATAAAAATAATAATTTAATATTCTCCTCAACACCTACAATTGATTAATAAGGACTTGGGCTTAGGCCTTTCACAAAAACTCTAACTTTATATATATAAAGATATTAAAATTTTGAAATATTTGCATACATAGAATTTTATATCACTATATTTACATATAGCACACTTATTTTTAAATATTATACTCCACACATTAAAATATAATTACACTCCACACACTTTTCTTACGTTCTACATATTTTTTTAAAAACTGGAATGTAATATTTTGAAAATGAGTGTAATACAGGTAATTATGGTAGTATAGAGTGTTATGTACATAATTATTTGTAAAATTTTATTTTGATTTTAATTTAGGTTAACACATTAAAATATTACACTCCACACACTTTTCTTACATTTCACGTACTTTTTTTTAAAACCAGAGTGTAATATTTTGAAAATGAGTATAATACATATAATTATAGTAGTATGGAGTGTTATGTACGTAACTATCCGTAAAATTTTATTTTGGTTTTAATTCTGGTTACAAGATTAAAATTTGGAATCAATAGTTTTGATATCACAGTTTCACTTATTTTTATAAATTATTTAAATTTCATAAATTTAATTATCATTGAATATTATTTTTATAGAGAAACTAGTCTCGACAGTTTTAACTAGGTTTTCATAATTTTGGTTGAAATTTATTCAAAACCGCTAGTTTTTACCGAAATTGAATCTCATTAGAATTTTTGGACCTGTTTTTACTAAAATCGATGTGGAACTACCGAAAAATCTTTAAATTTTGTTAAATGTGCTTCACTGATTATTGAGGAATATATATATATATATATATATGTATATAATTTTTGTTAAGAACAAGCCGACACAATATATATAAAAAAAGGCAGGATAATAAGGTTTGCCTCATGTTAGGGTTTCATTATCATAAAAAAACCTAATGACTATGAAAGTAAGAAAAAAAAATTAATATTACGAGTACAAAAAAAAGACTATTTAAAATGCAGAAGAGACCATTGACATCCCTACTCTTAAATAAATGAATTTTAATTTTGTTAAATTTTTAGTTACAAACTGACCTACAAACTCATAAAAATAAATTAAAAAATCTGATATTAATTATGAAAGTGAGAAAAAAAAAGATAATTACCTACATGCCACACAATTTAGTTTTATTTATATCTTACTCATCCATTCTTATTTAATTACGCTATACACACTCAAAATATTATAAAATCTTACGTACACACAATTTAACTTATTTCTATTATAATGAGTAATCATAATTTTTTAATAGCCTAACTATAATTAAATTATAAAAAAATTGAGTTGTTCATCATATTATTTTAAGAATATTTAAATATATTTTGAGTGAAAATCCTAAAACTTAATGTTTAGGTGGCGGCAAAGGAAGGAGACATCCGCGACGTGAATTGATTTTAGAACAAATCAACGCTTTAATGTGGTATTGAGGAAGAGAAAAAATATGTATCATTAAGAGTAAAAATATAATTTTAATGATTTACTAACAGAATTTTTTTTTCAAATAATTTTTTAAGATTTTGTAATGTTTTGAGTGTGCATAACATAATTAACTAAGAATGAATGGATAAGATATAAATAAAACTAAATTGTGTGACATGTAGGTAATTATCCTATAAAAAAAATACAAGTATAAAAAAGAGATTACTTAGAATACAGAAGAAATCATCACCTTAATCTTGAACAATCAAATGAATCGTAGATTTTGTTAAATTTTCGGTAATTAATTGACCTACAAATTTAAATTTGCAATTTATGGCTCGAAAATAACTTTATAATGCGGCGTGTTTATTGACACACAAACTTATTTGATGTTACGAACTTACGCTAGAGTTTGAATATGATATTTTCAGTCCTAATTTTTTATTAAATTGTTGTTCATTAGCTGACCTAAAAAAGTTAAATTTATCGATCATGTTACATAAATAATTTTATATTTTAATAGTTTTTATCGTACAATACCCAAACATTTTCATGGGGTACTGAAAATTTTGAGATGCCTTTGATTTCATTATTATAATATTAGATTTCACTGCTTTTTCTAAGATATTGGAGCTAAAAGTAATGTGGGGATTGAAGAGGCACTGAATAAGAAAAACCAAAAAAGAGCATGTGCATTGTGCACAAACCTTTGAGTAATTAATTTGTAAACAATTAACAAATAAGATCTTGTATGATTATATATAAATAAATAAAATATTTACAATAAAATAAGTAAAGTAATAGAGATTGACACTTCATATTAGTATCATCACATATTTTATGGCTACATTTTAAATATTATTATGTGTACATTAAGGTCTTTTAAATATTATTATATACACTATGCGTAATAATATATATATGATATAATAATAATTATAATATTTTAATGTGAGGGCCGGTTTGGAGTTGATTTTGAGTGAGTTAAACTCAAATTGAATTTAAAATATTTAATTTTAAATTATTCTAAATTGAAAGTCTGTTAAATTTTTTTATTTTTTCTATAAAAAATATTTATTTTGAGTAAGTTTTTAAATTAAATTAAATTAAATCTAGTTTTAATATCTATTATACGGATAACATATATCAGAAGGTAATATTATAAATTTATTTTTAAATTTAATATATGTAATTTTAAATTTTATCTCTTTTTAATATAAGCTATTATAATATATTTATATATAAGTTTCAAAAATATATATTAAAATATTCTAAATTTATATAAATATATTGAGTTAGTGGAATTAATTACTTTATGATTGAACTAATTTTGAGTGATAAAAAAGACTGATAATGTGATCAAATTTTAATTTTTTATAAAATTTTTAATGCGAAATATGATATAAAAAGGTAAATAAATCTTATAAATATGATAATATTATTTGAATATTTGCGAAAAAAAAGATTTTTTTTTTATATTTTAATCGTGTCGCAGAACAACGAACCTTCGATGTCGTGTAGGTGATTGTCGTGTCAGCAAGAACATGCGTTTGCATTGAAGGGAGAGAAAGCATCGATTAAATAATTTTAAAAAAATCCCACAAAAATAATATATATATTAAAAAATCCCAGTAAAAGAAGAGAAAGCTTGCCTCGGTCAACCGTTGACTAATCTGAAATGGCAGCCAATGAGCTATCGGCACACGTGTCAACAAAAAAGTTAATCACACACGTGCCAACTGCCAAGTGGTGTGCGACCCGACCAAAAATATGATCATGCCATCATGCATGCAACAAAATTGCTTCTTGTTGAGGAGAAATTCTTCAAATTATTGATTCGAGAAAAAATTATTGATTCGAGTAAAAGACTACGTCACAAATTCAAATTTTACTCGTACGTATATACACGTACAAGCTCCACGAGCTTGCGAAAACAAAATGTCATCATTTTCTCAATTTTTTCCTTATTATTATCTCACTTTCGTACGCAAAAATATTACATAAGGATACGACAAAAGTATATTATTTACGTGTTTAACTTCAAGATGTCTTATAAAATTTTTGATAACTTATCTATATAACTTTCAAATAATATTATTATTTATACAATTTTGTGTAGATAAAATTATCTATAGTTAAAGAAATAGTAAGAAAGCAATGTTGTTTCACTTTCACTCGCATGAGAATCTCATTGTGTGATGTGAATAAGCTTTAAATATGTGATGTAACATTCACATAAGTTCTCATTACTAAGTCATAATTTCATATATGACATAATCTTGTTATTAATACATTTTAAAAGCAGTATGGACCCTTCTATCTTATGTCGTGTGTAGCCAGTTCGACATGATCTCTTCGGCTTGACCTCTTTGACTATGGCTTTTCACCCTGGGATCTCCTCCATTCGCCACTAAGCTTTTGTGATGCTAATGTCATGTAAACTTTCATGTGTATACTCCAGATGTGGTGACAAGGATCCAGATGTAACAGAAAGTAAACTTGGTTCAATTGAGAGCTGAAAAATATTCTTTTAAGTAATATTTTGTCCTGTTAATATCAACTTTCTATCACATTATATGTGAATAATTATATGCTGAGTTATGCATATTTTTTATAAAAATATCTATTATACATATTAGTTATTTTAAAATATAATTTTTTTCATGAAAATTAAAATATAAAATTTACTTCTAAATCTTATATGTGTATGTATAATCTTATTTATTTTATATAATTTATTATAAAATGTATATATATATAAAATTTTTCAATTATACAACAACAACAAGCTTTTACTCTACTAAATGGAATTAGCTGCATGAATTCATAAAAAAAATGTTAGGACTATTTGACTTGGAGAATCTATTAGAAGATGCGGGGATTTTTTTAAAATATTTTTGACCTCAAATATCATAATTCTCTTTACCCTAATTGAGAATTATAGTAATATGAATTTAAACACGAGGCCTCTTTATTTCAGGCAAGCTCCCTTTCTATTGAGCTAGGAAAAGCTCCACAATTTCTCCATTATATTTTAGGAACACATTCCATGTAGATTTCGTGTTGATTTCTTTTTTAAGAGCCAACTTCGAGCTAGAGAAAATTTAATTTGATTTTAAATCGAGTAAAATATAAGCGAGTTTTGAGCAATTTTTTATTTTTGTCTCAAATTGCCACCCCTAACATCAACAATATTGCTAGGCTTTTAACTAAATTATTGTGAATTAAATTTATTATGTTAAATTTTATGTAAAATTTGAAATAAGTTGGTAATTACATTCAATTATATTTGAAATATAAAATAAAAACTATAATAGTAAAAACTATGACATACAATAACAAAATTGCTA
The DNA here is from genome assembly GCA_002786265.1 of Apostasia shenzhenica. NCBI lineage: Eukaryota > Viridiplantae > Streptophyta > Magnoliopsida > Asparagales > Orchidaceae > Apostasia > Apostasia shenzhenica. The sequence goes on from KZ452037.1 coordinate 860,536, forward strand.
AGCATCTAAGTTAATGTTACAAAGATGGCCAAGCCCACATTAAATTTTCACTATTTGTTGAACGTAATTAAATCTCTTAAACTTAATAGTCACCATAATATTTTTCTCTTGATTTTTTAATTTTTCACATAAGTTTTTTGTTCTCTCTTATATTATAAATACTCCTTATTCGTTAAATTTTCAAGAAAATTCCTTCTCACATGTGCTAAATCAAATCGACCAACATCTTTGATGGAATTTCTCATTAGCATAAAAATTTTCCTTATTCTCGTTATGTCATGTGCTTGATTCGCTAAAGCTGACTAAGAAAATATATAAGTGGGATATTTAGTTCGATGTTATTTTAATATTATATTATATTATATTATTTAGATGCTATGAAATTTAGACGTCATCTTTTAAGTTCCAATTCTATAATTTTCTAAAAAATTATGTTAAAATATTACCAAACTAAATATTTTTTAAATAATACGATAGAATATAAAGATAACATTAAATAAAATATCTTTTAAGGAAAATATTTTCAAAAATTCATTTCTGTTTTGCTATATAAAAAAAAGATTTACATATATCACCCCAAATATTCATTAGTTTTAGGCGGTATTTCCGCCCTATCTAATTTTAAAAGCGGAGTGCTAGCTGTCCGTAAATGAGAATATTTTTTTTAAAATAATAAATTTTTAAAAGTGACGGATGTAAATTTTTCTTAAAAAAATTATCACTTTCATATTAAATGTAAATAAAAAATTCCTTATGATTTTGATTTATAATGGGGGCATGACAGCCACAGTGATGAATACAGCTTGCATTCAAAGACCCAAAAGAAGACCCACAAAAAACTAGGGGAAAAAAAGGAATAGAAAAGTGAAAGAAATTAAGATTATTATAACATATGTAGACTATAGTTATAATTGACTCATTAACATAAGTTTTTTATTATTATTATTACTATTATTTTTATTGGCATTGCACCATTCTTTGGGCCTTCAGAGAACCCTGCTTCCACTGCACCAAGCGGAGCAGGAAATCCTTAACCTGCACCAACATAAAGTAAAATAATAATATAATAAAATAAAATAAAATAGGGGTTTTTACATAACATAAAATTTATACAAAATTACGCATTTCACCATCAATTCATAAATATTACGACTATCACACCATATTCATTTAAATTTTACACATTTCACATATTTCGCATATTTCATATACTTTATAGTATTATATGTAAATTAAAATGCATAAATTTATTAATATTTAAATTCTAATATATATTTTTATTTTTTACTGTAAACACATCAATTTTTTTACTTTAATTAAAAAGTATAGTCATGTGAATTTAAATTCGACAAACTAATTGAAAATTTTAAATAAGATAAATAAATTAAAATACATAAATTCATAAGTATTTAAATTGTTATTTATATAAATTAATTTATTTATAGTATTTAATTAATATATTAATAATATAGTTAAGATCAATGTCAATTTAGAAATGTGAAGTTTACCATCAAAGAATATGATGTGAAATATGTGAAATGAGTAAAATTTAAATGAATATGGTGTGATAGTGGTAATATTTATGAATTGATGGTGAAATGCGTAATTTTATGTAAATTTTATGTCCTGTATGTAAAAATCTCAATAAAATAATATATATTTTTATTTATGGTTAGTATTTTCTTGCCTCTGAAGGCTCTTTGAGGGAGTAAGTGGCACAAGTTTCCTTTGGAAATTTGGACACCAGGATGCCAAAACCCTGCCCTCTATTGCGCAGCACCTGCCTCCAAAATTATATTTAAATATTCACATAATTTATTTATTTCCTATATATTATAATGAAAACAAAATGTACATTTTATAGAAGCATTTACATTATGAAAGATGAAAATATTTACAAATTATAATGTTTCAAAGCAAATTTTAAAAAATTATAGCGAAAACTTGCTAGACTGCAAATCTTTAATCTTATAAATCCATAACACAAATGAGTCTGTTTGTTTGTAAGATTAAATTTAACATAATTAAAATTTATTTTGAATAGAGATATTTTTTTATTGAAAGTTGTGAATAATGTGAAGTAAAGTTAATTATTATTCTGGGATGTATGAGGGATGCGATATAAAATTAATTATTATGTTGGATATGTGAGGGATATGATATAATTTAGTTATTATTTTAATAATGTGTGTAAGATGCGAAATAAAATTAATTTTTAATATTAAATTTTATATGTGATGTGATATGCCTGATTAAAATTAAATCAGCTTAATTTTAAACGGGCAAACAAACGGGGCCAAAATCTTAAATCTTAAATCATATTTCTTTAATTATAAATAATTAGCTTTAAATCCTAAAAGTCTATTTATTTATAAAATTAAATTTAAATTAAATTTAAGAATGTTAAAATTAAATTTAAATTAAATTTAAGAAAGTTAAAATTAAATTTAAATAAAACTTATTTTTTATTAAAAAATATGAATAATGTGAAATAAAGTTAGTTATTATGTTAGAATATAAAATTAGTTACTATGTTGGAATATATAATAAATATGGCATAAATTAGTTATTATTTTAATAATATATATAGAGTGTGAAATAAAGTTAAATCTTAATATTAAATTTTATGTGTGATGTGATATGACAGGTTAAAATTAAACCAAATTAATTTTTAACTTCAAAACAAACGGACCTAAATTTTAAAAGATAAACCTAAAAATTAAAGTTTTATAAAAATATTTAGTAGCTATATGTAATTCATTTTAAATTCAAATTAGTGAGATAATTTTTTTTTATAAATTTGTAAATCATATACAATAAGGTAAGATAATTTTTGTAAAAATTAGTGTGAAATGTGTAATTTAAAAAAAAAATGTTCTGCATATAAGATTTTTGAGACTATAGAATAATATAATGTAGATCTATAACTTTAAAAATTCATCATTAATAGGATTCCTAGCTTTTAAAATATTTCATAATGAAACCTTCTGTTAAAAAACTAACATAAAAATATAAAATTACTGTTATACTATTTACAATCTATCGCTCCCTCGTCCCATGCATCTCTTACATCTCATTTGGTTTGAATTTTTTTTTAGATAAGAGAAAAAAATATTTTATTTTTTAAATTTAATAAGATAAAAATTTACTAATATTTATATCAAATTTAGGGACCCAAGTAAAATGATTTCGAGATTAAGAAATTTAAGGATTTTTAAGTTCAAGAAACCGTATGATTTTACCTCTCAGATAATATTTATTATTTTCATATCGACAATTACTGTTTAGAAGTCTCTATCTGATCTTTTTGTTTTAAGTAATGTTGGAATTAAATTCTTGCTAAAAGAAATACTTATGATATATAAAATTTTACCATCAACTAATTGAAAGAAAGAAAGAAGTATTTTATAATGATTAATTTTAGTTAAAAAGGTTTAAAAAAAAAATTCTAAAATGATCAACAAATAAAATAATTAATTCTGAAGTAATCATAAAAGACATGATTATATATTTATTTCTAAAACAACATGAAATTCTAATTTCTTGCTGTGATGTATATATGCATTTTCGTTTTCTGATCTGTCTTAAAATATTGTGTATATTTTATTATATTTAAATGATAAATATAAGTGAGAATAATATAAATATTTATTTATAGATAATTAAATTTATTATGACATGAATTTGAATTTTTCTTTATTATTGATTTTGTGATACCTTGAATGCATCCTCATCGGTTCGATCATCCCCAATATAAAAAGGGAGGAGATCATCGCCGTCATCGAAGCCTGTGAATAATAATATGAATAATATGAAAAATAATTACATCTTAATTGATTAACAAAGAAATATATCAATTAATTAAGAATTAGTTTTAAAAAATAGTTATAGTTTGAAAATATTTACACGCATAATATATCATTCCATAACATTTATATATTAATTGCTTATTTTTATATAATATGATACAAATATTTCAAATTTTTATAAATTATAATCAAAGTAAATGGCCCTGAGAATAAAATATTATTCCATTCAAAGCTCAAATTTTGAATTCTCAATCTTGCTCTTCTCCAACTTTGAATTTTTTTTATTATAAAAAAACTTGAAAATATTTAATATCATGCCACATTTTTTAAATAAAAAATATTACTTGAGACACAGAGTTATTAGAATAAACTAAAAATTAGTTTAAATAAGTAGAGGGCAATTATATTTGTGCCCTCAAAGTAACCACCTATATATTTTAGGTAGATTCATAAAATAAAAAATATTTCGTTTAGGTCTCTCCAGTCCAGGAATTATTCCATGTGGCTCCCTTTTAATGAATTTTTTTAATTTTAACTATTTAGTTATATTTATTTATTGAAAAAATACATTTACGTATTTATAATTGGTATATATTATAGGAGGACATCAAAAAATTAAGATTATAATAATAATTAAGAAAAAAAATATAGGTTAAAATTCAAATTTATTGAAATACATTAAAAAGAGGCTGATATAAAATAATTTTCGAGATAAGAAACCAGATGGAATGATATTTCACCTATCCTAGGGACTTATATATAATTATCTCAAATAAATAATTAGTTTATAAACGACGCTATTAATATATTATATGTGTAATATACTTTTTATAATTTATATTCTAAACGCAACCAATGAAGCATCAAATTTCTTCAAGCAATCAGACACATTAAACAGGAGTGGTAAGCTTACCAAGCTCTTCCAATAAGAACTCAAGGGCCTTCCCCTTGTCCCATTCAATGGTTGGACGAATCTCTAGAACCTGAAAAGTAAACTCATTATTATTATTATTATTATAATTATTTAAGAAAAATTTGATTTTGAGAACAACCCATGGTTCAAAAAGTCAAATTTATAACGATTGTTTTATAAAAAAAAATAATTTTTCTAATGCTTACCTTTCTTCCTTGAGTTAGCCTTAGTTCAGGGTAGTCCGAGAGAACAGATCGAACATCCTCTGCAAGTCCGCTCCATCTCTGCACAGTTTAAGAGAGAGAAACATGTTGTTGAAGAACGAAATAAGCTTAAATAAGCAGAGTTTTTGGTGAAATATCGCCACCTACTTTCTCTTCCACGCAGCGAAAATGAACTGAGATGCAGAATCTGTTGTTCTCCACCTTGGATCCGGGTATGGACTTCGTCTTCTCCGTTAGAACATTGTATACCTTTTCATTCGAAGAGATGGAAAGGGTTATAAAGTTACAAAGAAGCAACATTTTATTGGCTAAAAAACAGAGTTTTTTTTTTCTGAAGCTCACCTCTGAAATCATGGGCAGAAACTCACTGGCTGGTTGACAGAACACTGACTTTGTCTGAATGACAAGCAAATATGGTTTAAACTTTGTAGAGATGGATTTAATTAAATTCATGGTGTTTACTGCGTAAAACATACCCGAGCCATAGTGCGACTGGGGTATTTGGTTGGTCCTTTGATATCCATTCCATGGCTGCCGGCGTAGTACAACTCTGCTAACTGAACAAAGCTGAACACCTGATCTTCGATGAATATCGATAGTAAAGAAGATGAATGAGAAGAAAAGCTTAAAGACTTTTTTCTATTAAGAGAAATTGCTAGTGAAGAATGGGAGCGAGACAATGTACCTTTTCTCTGCACCTCCCCGTCACTATAGCAGTAGGGAAGTACTTGGCTACTCCCTTCACCGCTGCTCTCATCTGAAACAAAACAAACCCCGAATTCCACAATCCCGGCATTAGTTCAAAACAGAGGAACAAAAGAGAGAAACCAGGGGAAGATCCCACCGTCTTTGACATGAAGGCAGCGTCAGGGTCATCTACGATGGGAGACAAAGTCCCGTCGTAGTCGAGAAACATTACAATCTTCTTCCCGTTAGCCGCCGCGGCTATCTCATCGAACTTGCTCAGCGCCGACGGGTGCCGTTTCTGCTCCAGATTCAACAAAAAGTGAGAACTTTATTAACGTCAGGCGCAGAACACAAGTAGAACCCTTACGTTCCAATCGCTCTCATCACTTCGATCGTTGGCGGCGGGTAGCAAAGACACCGGCCTGAGATGGGTTGGGGACGAATCATTCATCGATTCTACCCAAGACGAGCTCCGTCCACCATTTCCATGGAGGTCGAGATGGGCAAGGCGCTTCCTGCAGTTGCCCGCCGAACTTCGAGGTGGCGGGAAAGAACCGGATGCCGTAGACGTCGCTGCCGCAGGCGACGTTACCGGAGCTAGCATCTCCTCGGGCACGACAACACTCTGCTTTGTCATATTCGATGCTGGGAGAATGAGCAAGAAGAAACCAGAGTGGTGGTTGCTCTGCTTTTTCCCGGTAATGGGAAGAGCTGGGGGGGTCTGGAGAGGTAGGGCGGAGGAGGTTCGGTATTTATAGTTGGGCCTCCTCTGTAAGGGACAGCGAAGGGCAGTACACGTAGGATGGGCCCATAGAATGGGCCAAAAGTTTGTGGGCCTAGTTGGGGCCCACTCATGTGGGGCTCTGTGGACTATGCAAAAAAAAAAAAGGACCCCCACAAAAAAACCACCGGTTCAATATATTGTGTGATTTGGGCTAAATGTGCAGTATGCATTAAAAAAAAGATTTATTTGGGTTGAGTTGAGTTTAATACCGATAAATTACTAAATTCTAAAAAAATTATAAAAATAATATTTTTTTCCAAAAATAGTATTCATTATTCAATATAATTCATTGTCACTATTAAATAATAATAATTAATTTATTTTGACATGCAATTTGATTTTAATATCAAATTAAATCAAATGAAATACTGGTTTACTGAACGAATCGGTTCAATTTTTATAACACCGGTTGGATCCGTATGAGATTGATTGAATATTTTAGACATTTATATTCCATGTACAAAACTATTATGCTGATCCTATCATAAATTATTATAAAATATGTTCTTGTAATATAAAAAAATCTAAATAATAAAAAATATGTACGATTCAGTCTGGGATTATTTTATGATCGATATCTTTTAATTCAAAATAAATTAAATTTTACAGTTTTTGGTTTGAAATTAAATAGGAATTTTCGGATTATTCAGTTTTGAATTTTTTTCGGCTTGAATTTTATGATAAAAAATCAAATTAAATATTCATCACTGCATTAAGTTTTCTTAAAGAGGTCTGCTTTGGCGATGGGAAACTTCGCTGAGCTGGGGGAGTGCGGGCAGCCCAGCCCGGCTGACCGACTTGACTGCCCTGTTTTTAATTTGCTTTTAAATCATTTACATTTTATATATTTTCCCTTGAAAAAATATGTTCATACAATTTTAAACTCTATAAGCTCTGTTTGGCGCGATGATTAAATCAGGACTAAAATAATATTAAATTAAATAATAATAATAATAAATAAATAAATTTTTTTAATCATTCTACATAAATTTTAATATAAAAAAATATTATTTTACTTCATATACTCAATAATTTTCAATAAAAAATTAATTTTATTTTACATTCTAAACCAAAATATTCGATTCGAATATTTTGGTCTTGGACGTGAAATAAAGTATATATTTTTATTAAAAATTATTGAGTATGTGAAGTAAAATAATATTTTTTATATTAGAATTTATGTAGAATGATTAAAAAAATTTATTTATTTATTTATTATTATTATTATTATTTAAATTAGTATCATTTTGGTCTTGATTTGGCCCTCGCGCCGAAGGCATTAAGTATCCAAGCCTCATTAAATCATAAAAATAATTTCTACATTCAACTTTCAGTCTTTTTAAAAAAAACCTTTAATTTCCCATGGTGAAATACTAAAACTTGTTTAAGTAAATAATTCTTTTACTAATCAAGTCAAAAAAGAATTAATTTATTTATTTATTTTAACAATTTTTAGTAGAATATCTGCCTATCGAAGTCGTAATTCTCTCGCAATGAAACATTGGATGAGGCGAGTAGCCGAGTAGCCGGGAGGAAAAGAGAGAGATTTACTAGATGTGAAGGCAAAAAAGATTTTGAATTTTCTTAAAAGAATTTCAATACTTTAACTAGCTGTCAGAATCTTCTCTAACACTCTTAGGCGAAAAGCTCTAGTCGAACAACTCTAGTTAAACAGCCCTCCTCGAACAGCCCTAATCGAAGAGCTCTTCAAGAAAATATCACCAGATTGTACCCTCTGTACTACTATGTTAACTCAACATTTAAGGCGACATAAGAATCCACTGCCTAATCGTCCTTTGCAGGAATAGGTGTCAAATGTGACAGACTGTACCTATTATGTTCACTCCTCTCCAAGCTATAAATAAGGGGAAGAAAGAGAAGATTAGGGATCCTTGCTCTGGACCAGTCACTCTCTCTTTCTCTCTTATACTTATTCTCTTATTGGATCTCCATTTAGAGACCCTCAAGCTTTGTAAGAGAAGAGATTCAATTAGTAGATTTAAATCATCTAGGCGACATCATGAATTTTTCTCCGAATACTCGAGTTTTTATATAAAAATTAACATTTTATTTCATTTTATTTTAGCATATTTTTACGTCAATAATAATGACAATTATCTCCCTAACTGCATCCATCTCTCTTATAGTTTTATCACCATTAAAACTTTCAATGTAAGTGAGAATGTATACATTGAGTTTCTCTCCACCCTCTCAAAAAGGAAATTTATTCCTATTAAACCATTTTTCTCCACCAATATTAGTAATTTCATATATAGATATTTAATTATAATTTTAATAGAAAAATAACAGTAAAATAAGTTTTTATTCTACTAAATCAGGTCACTAATATTTGTAATTTTAATAGAAGCTCCCGAAAAAAATTGTTTTGAACCACGAAGATTTAAATAAATTTTTGAAAATTATGAATTAGATAATAGTCCCTACTTTTCGAAACATTTACTTTTTCATTTATACAATTTTGTGAAGGTTATTAATTAGACACAAGTTCCAACTTTTTGATGTTTATAAGTTAGGTCCTTTAGGCTTAGGTCCATAATATTATATCTAGCATTTTTGAGCATAGAACATTAACTATAACTCATAATAACTTGAAAAGCTATTGTTTAGACTAATATAAAATTATTTTAATATTAAATTAGTGTAAAATTATTTTTAATATTGAAATTTATAATAACATGTGATACAAAATTATAGAAATTTATTTAAAAAAATATTTTGTAGCATATATGTATATATATATATATATATATATATATATATATCAAAGTATGAAAACAATGAAGAAGTAACAAGTAAATATTAATTTATTTATTTTTATTTACAATACACATATTATTAAGAAATAAAGTACAATTAATTTTGACTGGAATTTAATATTAATGCAAATTAAGTTATTTGTAATATACTTGAAAGTTCGAGAATAAAAACTTCAATTTTGAGTGGAAATTGGCTTTGCTTAAACTAAGTGGAGGATATTCTTATATTATTATGCAAGAAAGTAGATAATAATAACGAAAGGGTATCTTTTATTGTTGGAATAAAAAATAAACAAATAAAAATAGAAAAATCTTTTATAGTTAGAATAAATTTTCTTTTGACCAAAATATGACTTTATTATTATAATTCTAATAATTTCTATACATAAACATATTTTTCAGGGTTAAAATACATGTATATTTATATATTCTAACAATTGAAACCAACTATTTATATGCAAAACCTAGAAATTACACTCACCCTTTGCAAAAATTTACAATTATTACATCCACCACCCCATTGAACGGTGGGCAAGTTAAAATAAAATTTAAAAACAATTAATTATTTTTTTAGTGACATTCATAAAGAATTGGGTTTTGGATTTTAAATACATAATTACATAATTTATATGGAATGTAACAAATTTTAAATTTTTTTTTTTGCTTATATTTAAGTGAAGGATAAATTACAGATGATTTCTAAGATAGTGTGACACCCATGGCCGAAAAAAGCGGGGAGTGATCGTCGGGTGATGTCCTAAGATAAAGGAATCACTGAGATAAAGTGCGGCTCCTGACAGGCTTCTAAGCCGAATAATGAGTAGTGAGAGTGACACAAGAATGAATCATCTCACATCGAAAAGGGAGGGAGATCATGAGCTGTATAAGTAGATAACATGATCTCAAATAGTAAAGGCACTTTTTTGGCGCAAAAACGTGAGGCTGGACCTAAAATTAAAATAACTGATACGATTATTCAAAAACAATGGATCAGTATATTCTGAAGTCGAAATCTCAGGGATCTTTATGCAATTTATCCTTTCACAAAATGTTGCCTATATATATATATATATATATATATATATATAATGGTAAAATTGCAGAGAAGTTCCTCGTTTAATAAGAATTAGCAGCACAAAAATATACAAATTTATGCACTATTTACTTAACATAATTAAATAGTATGAACTAAACAAGTGATAAAACAAAGATTACAACTAATTATTAATAAAATTATTATTATTCTGAAAATCGACAGCTACGCATTTTGCAAGATTCGATCACAGCAATTTTCCATAGATTATTTTGAGAAGCACATCAAAAATTTTAGGGTAAATTGCAGCTGGGTCCTTACGGATGAAAGGATATTACAAATTAATTTTAACCTTTTTGAAACTTCAAATTAGTCTTCGAGATTGTAAAAGTTCCACAATTCTAAATTTTTATTGTTATGCTACAAGATTATTTCAATTTATTAATTTTATGGCTTTTAAAGTATACTTTTAAAATATTAATATTTATTTTTAAATTTTAAATTTTTAGACAAAGAGAGTAAAAGATGAGAGAAATTAATTTTAAATTTAAAAGAATTTAAAAAAATAAAAGGATATAATACTACTTTAATTATATAAATAATTATAATTGATAAAAAAATAATCAAATTTCATATATTTTATTGAGAATAGCAAGTGAAACTAGTTAAAACATAAAAGGAGATTAAAACTATAGCACTCCTATGACATTAAGGATTCAAACAGAATTTTTTAAAAATTTGAGATTAATTTGCAATGCTTTTTTTACCAAGGGAACCCAAAAGCAATTTACTCAAAATTTTAAAACTCCAATCAAAAGACAAACATCTAAAAAATTTTAAATTAATTTATTTGCAATTCTAGTGATTATAATGAATCTCCCCTCAAGCATTTGGAAGCAATTGCAATTTTTTCAATATTGTCTTAATATTATGTCATATTATCTAAAAAAATAATTATTTAATTTAATAATATTTTTATATTTAGATATTATAATATATAAATAATATAATATAATATCAAAATAATATACAACCAAATGCACATTAATAATTTTTCTATGTAGTAATCTCTTGTGTATTTTTTCCTTCTATGCACCAATTTATTTCCATTTTTTTAGTAAAAGAAAATTCATTCTGTCACAATTTCGACAGCTTTTTTGAATCAACCGTTATAAAAAAATAGCATTAAAAAATAATATTTGGTAATTCATCTTAATTATATTTTATTAATTTTACTCCTTTTCATCTCTTAATTAATATTTTTTTCTATGAATCTTAATTAATAAATTTGAGTTTTCTTCTAAGTGGAAGGCAAGATATTTGACTTTGTTCATGTAGTTGACGTATGGCACAATATTGTGCTAATATCAGTACTTTATTAGTATTTATTCGATTTATATTATATATATATATATATATATTTTTTAAAAAAATGCTATTATGATATTTTTAAATTTATACATAAAAATATATTAGAGCATTATAATTTATAGATCAGATCTAGAAATTTATTTCTTACACATTGGTCCTTGAGTTTCAAATTTTATTCCCTATGTAATTTTACCTAATTTTTTTAATTTTCTTGTATGATTTATATGTTATAATAGAGTTATAAAATACATTAAAGTAATTTAATTTATAGAATACACAACCTCTTCCATCACTATTTAAATTTTTTATGTCAAATTAGATTTGTCGTTTGATATGCTATGAGGAAAATGAATCTGTACACGATGACTCGTGACCGAAGAGATCAGAAAGTAATTATTAAGTTATAATGTCTCAAGAGAAAGAAATTATTAGAAAAAAATGCGGCTCTTTGTAGGCTTTTCGGCTAAATAATAAGTAGTGAGAGGAGCGCAAGTATCACGACCAAACTATCGTAATCCTTATTGATGATCTAGTTGTACTCAAGTTGATTAGGACATGATAGAATTATTAAAAAATTATAACACCTTATAAATTATCTAAATCATATGTTTCATACCATCCAACAAACCATATATATATAAATCACATATAAATATTAGAAACATCTATATTTTATTACCAATAATAACGGGAGATGTTAATAAAAAATTTCTATTACAATCAACTAATAGTCTGTATAATATTAAACACACTATGATAATACTATATCATATTTAAACTTGAAATTTAAAACTTGAATATTACAGCACGAATAAATCGTATTACGCCAGAAAAGGAGGTAGTTCTTGAACTGTATAACTAAATGACATATTCTCAAATGATTTAGGCCTTTTTATAGGAAAAAAATTGTAAGACTAGTAATAAAAAATTTGTAATTAAACATGCTTGAGTTAAAACAATAATAAGATGAGCGATCTCCTACGAAGTGCCAAAGTCATGCAGTACCTTAAGTCAAAGCAAATAATATCTCTATATTTAATCACGATATGTTATAGGACTAATCAAGAATAAAAAATGAAACTTACATACTTACATGCAATGACTCGAATTTCATTGATTACTATGTAAAAATGCTAGTATATTTGGAACCTATCAGCAATTTAGAGAATTTACCCTTTATTTAATTTTGGGTTTAGTTTTAGATCCGTTGATAGGCCTACTCATAATAGACTTCTAAGATAATAAATAGTATAAAGAAGGGTACAAAAATAAATTATTTCACATCAAAAAAAGAGAGAAGTTCCTTAAATAGATAATAAGATCTCGAATGATAGAAATAATTTTTAAGACAAAACCATAAGGCTAATGTTAAGAAAATCCATAGTTAAATATACTTGGATTAGATTAGCATTGGATGAGTAGTTTCAGAGAAGTGCTGAAGTCACACAATTTTTAAAAGCTAAAGTAGACAGTACTTTTACATTTAAATCATGAAATGTTACACAGCACGAGAATGGAGCATTACTGATGAGCTCATTAAATTCACGTACAAAGTCTTCACTTTTCCCGTCCTTTGTCTCTCCAATCTCAACTCTAGCATTCTTCAAGCCAGATTTATCACACGACTCTAGTTGATCTCTAGCCTATCGTAGCCGAAATTACTGCGATCATTTTACCACTTAGATTGTTCATCAATTGTTAATTGTACTTATTTTTCTACAAAATTCTCCTTTTTTTTTTTTACTATATTAAGGTCCGATTTGGCGCAAGGACCAAAATAGGACTAAAATAAGACCAAATTAGTACTAGTTTAAAAAACAATAATAATAATAATAAATAAAATTTTTATACTATTCTATATAAATTTAAATATAAAAAAATATTATTTACTTTACATACTCAATAATTTAAAATAAAAATATCAATTTTATTTCACATTGTAGACTAAAATATTTGAATCGAGTATTTTGATCTAAAATGTGAAATAAAGTTTATATTTTTATTAAAAATTATTGAGTATGTGAAGTAAAATATTATTTGTTATATTAAAATTTATATAGAATAATTTAAAAAATTTATTTATTATTATTATTATTATTATTATTATTTAAATTAATACTATTTTAGTCATGATTTTGGTCCTCTCGTCAAAAGTAAAGTTCTTATTTTACAGCGTATCTAAACTGTTAAGATGACAGTTATGGTTTTCGTTGTCCAACCGTTTGATTTAATGATAAAATTTTGATTGTCATTTTAAAACAAAATTAAATAATTCTTTTTAAGAAATTGATGTAATTATGCAACACTTTGAAACAAATGCAGATTACCAAAATACCCTTACAGGTAACGTACGTGCCAGGATTCATGTTCGTCTATAATTTAAATGATTCATGTTTTTTTATGTAATGTTATGTTCCTAAAAAGAAATTATATTTTTAATTTTGATAATATATTTAAGTAATATAAAAAAATTATAAAATTATTGCAATAAGATAATATTTAGGTGATGATGGCTTTGCCAAATTATTTAAATGTTATTTTTTAAAAAATTATTTAAAATATTATTAAATTAAATAATTATTTTTTATAAATAATATTACATATTATCAAGATAATATTAAATAAAATATCTTTTTTAATTTAATTCTAATTTGACGACATTACATTTAGATTTCTCACTATTTTTTTAAATAATTATAATTTTTTGATCAACCAACTCGATGAGATAAAAAAAACACAAATAATTTTTATAATTTTAAATTACACTTGTGATGAAAGTTGGAGTTGGTTGGTCAAATTTTAATCAATTTATTTTTTATTAATTAATTTAAATTTATCACAAATCTCAATCAATTAATTAAAGTAGTCAGCATCAAGACTCTATAAGAACTGTTTAATAAATTGGTTACTTGACTCCACTCGTCGACTTATTTATTATAACTTTTGATTTATAAAGTTTAATAGATTCTAAGTTTATACTTTTACTCAATATAATTATAAAGTTTAAATAAAAAAATAAAAATAAAGTTAAACTTTGTTACATTAAAAAAAAATTACACACATACTGCTTTGTAATATTATAATTATATATTAACTATTTGGTGCTATCATATAATTTTAAATATTACGTAAAAATCATTTAACTTAATATTCGTAAAAAAATAAATAAAATATGCATAAAATATTTTGTTTGTAGGTCGTCGTTTGTCCAACGCCTTTCAATATTATTGTCGTCGTTGGTCGACTACCACTAGTAATCAAGCCTTCAACTGCAGCCAGTACAATTATGCTGCCCGTTGCCAATCACTATACTATCAGGTACTATTGGTTTAAGTATGGTTTAATCACGGTAATATATATATTAGAGTACTGTCATTATGATAATGTGTGAATAAAATTTAAAAAATAATTAATATATATAAAAATATAATCTCTGAGTAAACACTTATATAATTGTTTCTAAAATTAATAATAGAAACAGAAGACAAGTACTAATTTTAATAGAAAATTATTGATGAGTCAGATTGACTTTACGTATTTATCGATGACTCGTGATCGATTAAGTCAGTTGGGTTTAGGTCGGGTTCGGGGGTTGGATTAAAATTGGTGCTACCATATAATTTTAAATATTACGTAAAAATTATTTAACTTAATATTCATGAAAAATAAATAAAATATGCATGAAATATTCTGTTTGTAGGCTGTTATTTGTCCATCGTCTTTCAATATTGTTGTCATCGTTGGTCGACCACCACTAGTAATCAGGCCTTCAACTACAGTCAGTACAATTATGCTGCCTGTTGCCAATCACTATACTACTAGGTGCTATTGGTTTAAGTATGGTTTAATCATGATAATATATATTAGAGTACTGTCATTACTGTAATGTGTAAATAAAATTTAAAAAATAATTAATATATAAAAATATAATCTCTAAAATTAACGATAGAAATAGAAGACAAGTACTAATTGTAATAGAGAATCATCGATGAGTCAGATTGACTTTACATATTTATTGATGACTCAAGATCGATTAAGTCGGTTGGGTTTAGGTCGGGTTCGGGGGTTCAATTAAAATTGCCCTCCTCCCCTGGATTGGATATTCTGTGTGCCAGAAACTCGGTGGGCCGCTTGGGCCCACTCAGTACTTTGGCTTTTACATTATTGGTCATATTCTCATGTGTCATGGAGGACAAAATAGACAGGCATGAAATTTATTCAGGCCCCCACTTTCAAAAATTATGGTAAGATTTCTATTAAAAAATTATTAAAAAAAATATTTGTATAAAAAAAAAGGTATAAATTATACGACTATGGGCCCCACTGTGTGGTCCATGAATTGATAATAAAATACAATATATTTCTTTTGGGTTCTGCTGCAACACCAATAATTAGCCAATAAAATGTATCAATTATAATTTAATATTTTAATTTATTGAACTGTTTAGTTTATTAAATAATTCAATAAATTAGAGCACTAAATCATAATTAATATTGATTATTGGGAAGTTATAAGAGTGCATGGTACTTTTCAATTGTTTTTATAATGATATTATGTTAACTAACATGAGAGTTTAAGGTCCTGTTTGACTCAAAGACCACAACAGGACTAAAACAGGACCAAATTGATACTAGTTTAAAAAACAACAATAATAATAAATAAAATTTTTATATCATTCTACACAAATTTTAATATAAAAAAATATTATTTTACTTTACATACTCAATCATTTAAAATAAAAATATCAATTTTATTTCACATTCTAGATTAAAATATTCAAATCAAG
This sequence comes from Apostasia shenzhenica, assembly GCA_002786265.1. Classification (NCBI taxonomy): domain Eukaryota; kingdom Viridiplantae; phylum Streptophyta; class Magnoliopsida; order Asparagales; family Orchidaceae; genus Apostasia; species Apostasia shenzhenica. The sequence goes on from KZ452037.1 coordinate 876,921, forward strand.
TATTTTAATCTAAAATGTGAAATAAAGTTTATAATTTTATTAAAAATTGTTGAGTATGTGAAGTAAAATATTATTTTTTATATTAAAATTTGTATAGAATAATTTAACAAATTTATTTATTATTATTATTATTATTATTTAAATTAGTACTATTTTAATCCTGATTTTGGTCCTCCTGCCAAACAGAGCCTTAGTTCAGGGAAAAACTTTTATGTTTGGGTCCCAAAAAGTTCAAGGAACAATTATCGGGTGTCATATTAGCACGAGTCTGATTGAAGAGCACATGTAACGCCTGGTAATTAGCTCTCGAACTATGCTGCCTCGGACGTAAAAATTTCTCTGATTTATAAGATATTTTCTCTTGTATCACTTTTAAAAGTGGTATATATTCACAACATCAAAATTGTTTACATCATTTATATTCACTTTTAAAATTTGATGTTGGTTTTTATAACAACTTTTATGTTATTTTCACATATGAAATTTAATCCACATATAAATGTATATATATATTTTTATTTATTTATACAAAAAATATTTGCCAAATTATTGTAATTGCATGCAGGCTCTCCAACAAATTTTCACATGAGTCCCAAAACTCGTATATATATCGAATCCCATAAAATAATTAATATTTAATGAGTTCATCAATGAACTAATAATTAATATTCCACTCTTTTTTTCCATATTCATATATCTCTTTGCTTTCTCCTCATTCCTTGAGAGAGATAGTACATAGTGTTTGATTTAAGAAAATAATAATAAATATATATATATATATATATATATATTATTCATCTAGAAGATAAATGTAATGTCAACTTTCAAATTTGATTCTAAACTATTTATAGGACAATAACTTTTCAAACCACAATTTCATATAGAGCCAAGAATGATCCGAGTTCGAGTCATGTCAGGCACAGCTTAAGGTTGATCCATCTTTACTCGAATCGAGTTTGAGCTAGCTTAAGCCACCTCAACCCCTCCAAGAATTGAAATATTTTTTAAAAAAAATATTTTTCTAGAATTTAAAATTAGGTCAAACATAATCACAAGATTGCCTAATAGATAGCTCAATGACAACTAACACAAGTTTATGTACAAATAATAAATAAATATAATAAATAATTAAATATATTATTTATATTTAAAATAATAAAGAACAAGCCAAATCGATTCAATCCAACCAAGGCTTGTGGTTCAACTTAATAAATTCAAATGAAGCTCAATTCAAACTAAATATTAATTCAAACATCAAGTGACTACTGAACTCTGCGCCAAACTTTCACCGTAAAGATTTTGAAAATCAGGCTGGACTTAAAACTGATAGAATCAAAAGTTTGATGTTTTAGGGTTAACCAGGGTCAAACCACATTTAAACCTCCATGATTAATTAATAATTAAGTAAATATTTATAAAATATAATTTTATAATAATGATAATAATAATAGTAATAATTAAAATAATAATATCATGATGAGATTAAAAAAATTAAAATCTAGCAACATTAAATTTATTTTTTAAAGATTATTAAATAATTAAAAAATATAAAGATCCTTATAAATAACAAGATAGAAGTTAAAAATATATGAATTAAATAATAATATTTTTGGATTCTATTTTGCATGAATAATAAATGAATATGTTTATATAGTTTTAAAAAATTAATTAAATGAATCTAAAATGAAAAAAAGGCTATTTTTTACAATAATTCTTGTATAATGTATAGTAAGTTTAGTCTCACATTACTAAGGAAAGGCATGAAATCTCTTTCATATTACTTAATTTGCGGCTAGAGGTCTTCAAGAGAAACTTATAGATTAGTCGATTTATTGCTCATCTCATTGATTAATGTCAGTGCACATGAATTTAATGTAGAAAGAAATGGTTTGAATAATATTATTTATGCAAAATAGAAACAATATTTTTTCTTACTGTGTGATGCAAAGATATTACTAGTTTTAAAAAAAGATAATAATAATAATAAATAATTTTTTTAAATTATTTTACATAAATTTAATATAAAAAATATTATTTTACTTCATATATTCAATAAATTTTAATAAAAATATCTACTTTATTTTATATTTTAAATCAAAATATTCGAATTAATTATATTAATTTAGAATGTAAAATAAATTTAATATTTTTATTAAAATTTATTAAGTATATTTTATTATTATTATTATTATTATTATTATTATTTTAATTAGTATCATTTTTATTTTTATTTTTATCCTCAGGGCAGTATAGGAGTAATAGGTTTTATCCTCATGCATTGAACTGATGCTCTACGGCTATAGAGGTTGACAACTAGAAATTAACGTGTGGCTGAAGGCTCATTTATAGATGTCACACTTTGCCCACATTGACTGCATTAAATTTGTCAAGCCCACAATTTTTTTATGAAAAATACAAGGAAATTTATATACAGAACACTGAATTCATCACAAATTACGCATTTCACCATCCTTTAGTAAACATTATACATATCACACTCTGCTTATGGGTTTTACATTTCTATTGTAGAGTGTGATATGTGTAATATTTACTAAAAGATGGTGAAATGCATAATTTGTGATGAATTCAGTGTTTTGTATGTAAATCCCCAAAATACAAATGTTAAACAAAATAATCATTTTTCTTTTTTTCGTGAAAATTATATTCATGATGTTCACGATTTTCCATTGTTATTATGGGTATCTTCTTTGTAAATTTTAGCAATAGTTAACTATCGTTAAATTATGTAGCTAAATTTACTCCGCCGAATGCGGCGGCATCGACACGAACAACCAGGACCGTTGGATTGAAGAAACATATACCTGCACTCAATATTATTATAAAAATCGGACCAAATTAAGAACCGATTTATTGTTCAGTTTAAGTTTGGACAAGTCAAATAAGTCATGCATCCAATCAGTTAGATCGGTAAATTAATATTTTTAAAAAATTATTAGAATAATATTGTCCACTAATACTACTAATTAATGTTTATAATAATATTTAAAGGTCTGTTTGTTTGTTTCATAAAATTAATTGTTATATTAAAATATGTGAGAAATGTGATATAAAGTTAATTATTATATTGGATACATGAAGGATATGATATAAGTTAATTATTATTTTAATAATATGTGTAGGATGTGAAATAAAATTATTTTTTAATATTAAATTTTATGTATGATATGATATGACTATTTAAATTAAACCAGATTAATTTTAAACTGCCAAACAAACAGGAGCACATATGTTACGAAGAAAAATTAATTTATTATAATTTGATCTAGTCTGCTATGCAGACTATTTTTAATATCAAACAAAATTGGATGAAACATTAGGCCAGACAGTACAGCTTGATTTTCACATCATTGTCTATCCGGCTTTCTTTTAATCATTACTCACACCCGCTTCTGACTAGCTCCGACGCCTTGCTCCGCTTCTCCCAAAACCTATACCTGCTCCGCCAATCCCTGCCCCATCCCACTGCCCGCCTCTCCACACCCTGCCCTGCTCTAAATCTATTACAATGTTTTAATTTGAATAAAAATAAAGAAATAATATTTTTTTCTTAAATTTTATTATGTGATTTATTTAATTACTTGTAGGTTACGGATCGGTATAGAAGCAAATGCAGAAGGATATCAAGATGCAAAATTTGACGCAGAGCGAGGATGTTGGTTTGGTTAACGCGTCGAGTTCCACGTAACCAAAACTTGTTCTAACGCAAAATAGGTTAACTCGAAAACCTAATATAAAATTTCTCAAGTTCACCTATTAGAGTACTTTGGTCTAGCACTAAATTCCACGTGAAACTTGGCTTTGGATCTGTATAAACTCATTAAATTGTAAATTAAATTTGGTGCAACAAGAAAAATTAATCAAAAATTTAGTTGTAATTTATGATAAAAATTATCATTTGATTAACACAAATGATTATCGCATATGCATTTTACACATTTTAGAGAGTTTTTTTTTTTTTTTTTTGTGTGTCGACCAAGATTTAATTTGCTAGCTTGGTATTTATGTATACCTCTACCTGAGAGATGTACTGCAATCTTGCTAGCTTGGTATTTACGTACAATATTTGAAGTAGAACGTGCATGATAAAGATTCCAATATCAACATCAGACTTAAGCTCGAGAGTTATTACGATATATTATTGTGCGTGAGAAAACACAAATATATTCCTTTTTGCTTATTTTAAAGTGAAATGTATTTTAAGTTATTTTTGGGTTAAAAGTTTGTATATTGTGTCAAGTTAGACTGAAATCTCTCTTTGTGGGAACCTCACCCCTTTTGTTTTACAGGCTTGCGTCCCACTTTTTCTTATTTCATGAAATATCCTAAAGAAAATCATAGGTTGAGCATTTAAATAAGCATGTGATAAAGCCCATGAGAATGACTCGATAGATTGGAATCTTCATTTTGGAGTGAACGTCGACTGCCTTGGCTGCTGGAAGCCACCGAAGATGTTGTGCAGCCATCATCACTGCTTACATAGCCACTGAGGAATCTTTAGTTGGACAAATTTTGTACAAGAATATCATCATTACTTCGACTAATCTGATGCCAGTTCGAGTATCAGATCGTGAGGTTTGAAACTTCTCCTATTTCTATCACATTATTATTATTTATATGTTTTCACATTCGTTATATATCACTCCTTATAAGATTTCTCCTCTAATATAATATATTTATCTCTTTCAATTTAGCTTATTTGTATCATGAAATTACCTTTTTCATTTATCTTGTAACCTCTACATTTCTTGATATTATTATTTAATGAATATGATAATTATATTCATGAATTAATTTAAAAATTTGATAAAATTACATGTCTTAACTCTACTTTGATCAAGACATAATTAAAATAATATTTTTTAACAATCTAAAAACATAAAAGTCTTACTTCACATTTCGTTTTACATCAATATCAGTTCAAATAGTGAAAATAAGTCTACAAAATTGTATTTAGGTTTACGAGACTTTAAAATTTTTGCATATTGGTTCATGTTTTGAATCATGCACACTTAGGTTCTCGATGTTTTAAAATTTTTGCAAGCTAATTTATAAATTTTAAATCTTAGTATTTAGATCCTTGAGTTTAGCAAGCTATTGCCATCTGGCCTATCCGTATTTTAACATTTTGCACGCAGAATGCTTTTGCTTTGATCCACATTGTTATTGATATTCTCTAGACTATTGTTTACACATAAGTAAATTATTACCATAAAAAAGTAAATAAAGTTTTAAATTATATAAGTGTCTACTCACTTCACTCCAAAAACCCCTAATTAATCCTAAAAAGAGCACTATCAACATTTTAAGAAGAGTCGGTTACTAAATGCACTAGTTATAAAAGGATTGCAGAGAGAGAATGCGATTAGGGGTTTTTGGTTGTCATTACTTTATGAGATTAATTGAGAATTATTGTCACAAAGGTTCATAGAAAGAGCATATAAGGTCCATTAATTGCTAGCAGTGAGGCTTAGTGGTGAAGTCTAACGGTGAGACGTAGCAGAAGACAACTAGTCATTTAGAGGAAACTTAGAGCCTTCTAAAGTCTTCTCGTCAAAGAGAAGTGGTATAGAAGTCAACTATCTGCTAATTATCTGCCTCTTTATATTTTAAGTGAGGAAACTCAATTTACTTTGTAAACTTAGCTTATTGCCTGACTTAATTATGATAATCATAAGTATTCTCACATTAAAATTCTATAAGATATAATATATTATAGTTTTTTTAGCAACCAATCTTATTCCAATGTGCCTTCAATTCTCTCTCATGCTCTCCCTCTCTTCCCATCTTCCCCTCCATCAATCAATTCTCATTTTGTCTCCTCCTATTCTAAATTACTTTTTCTTTTTGTGCATCCATATTTGCATCATCAATAGTCGGGATATATAACAGTAATAATAATCAAGTCTTTATCTCATTAGAAATAATCATCTGGTACATAAATTATTATTTTTATTATACTCTATTAATTAACAAATTAATTTTTATTTAGCTTTAAGTGATCATTCATTATAGTTTTTTGTCATATATTTTCAGTCTTCTTTATTCTTCTTTTACATAAGCAAGGTTGAATAACTCAACTTTTTTTTTCCTAAAATTTTAATTGACCTACATTTTATATGTCTAAATCATTTAAGCTAACTAGATCTCTCTAAGTTTATCCTCAATTGATGCTATGATTTAACTTTCTTGCGAAAAATACTTATTTCTAATTCTATCTTTTCGTATACACTTACTTATCCTCTTTAATATTTTTATTTCTGTAATACTTATTTTATTTATATGCTTTCTTTTTATAAGTCATCATTCAGCATCATATATTATCATTAATCTTACTACTACTGTATATATGTGCATATATATACAATGTACATTAAATTGAAAATGACCAAAAATACAAGTTAATCTTACTACTACTGTTTTTTTTTTTTTTTTTTTGGGAATACAAGTTGGCAAATTTATATGAGGAAAAAGTATACATGACTTTGCCTTAATTGCTACGCTACCTAGTAGAGTTGGTCTTGTTACTTGATCAAATTAAGCTTTCTATATATAGAAATAAAAGATGCTATGAAGGTATTAATTACTTGTGATATCTCCCAATTTTATGGAATGATGATAGAGACCAACTATTTTTTTTTCTAATATTCTTCTCTTATAATTGTTTAATGATGGTCAAAATTCCTATAAAAGAAGGTTAGGAAACGCACGCACTCTTTTTATTTGGCACATGAAAAGAACTCATAGAATAATTTAAATTCTATTATTTAAAATAGTATAAAAAAATAATTTTATATATCATCTCATGCTCTAATATATTATATTTATTAACAGATATAGTTCTTCGTGAATCAATCAATTTTATTTCGTACTCACACTTCTCACAATAATAATTTTAACTTTGATTTCATGTTTTTTGAAATCAATCACAAATTTTTTATATATGTGATAGATTCCATTAAGTTTGGTCCTTAAATTACTATATATATATATTTAAAAATAATTAAAAATTAACTTTTAAGTATTGAAAATTACTATTATTTTATTATAATAAAAATTACTATTGCAAGTTTAATTATAACTATAATAGCATTTGAAAACACTTAAATATGTATTTTAAAATTTTTAAAATAATAAAAAATTTATTAAAAACGATTCACGTGAGAAAATATTTTGTGTCATAGAGAGTCAAATTAAATAATATGGGTCTGTTTGTTTGTAAAATTTAATTTAATAAAGTTAAAATTAAATTTAAATAAAGATATTTTTTTATAGAAAATTATGAATGATATGAAATAAAGTTAATTATTATGTTGGGATATGTGAGGGATATGATATAAATTTAGTTATTATATTGGGATATGTGAGGGATGTGATATAAGTTAGTTATTATTTTTATAATATGTGTAAAATGTGAAATAAAATTAATTTTTAATATTAAATTTTATGTGTGATGTGATATGCCTATTTAAAATTAAACCAAATTAATTTTAAACTCTTAAGCAAACAGGGCCTATATATATGTTTATTTTTGTGAAATTAAAACTAATCATGGGTGTTCCTCAAGCCTAGATAGAATTAACCATAAAAACTATGTATAATTGCAATTTATTGACATTATTTCTTTGGTCATTTCATCCCACGTGTATATATATATATATATATATATATATTATTAACTAAATAATATTCTTCCTCTATTTCCTTCATATAATTAAAGCAAACTTAGAACTACAGCTAGCTAGCTTACGTCAAAAGAGATTCAGAGTTCAAATTCCAAGCAGCAAGCCATTGGCTTCTGATTTTGGGTCCAATCTCCCAACCGCCTCTCTAGTTTTTATCGATTGCGACGGCGGCCGGCCGGAATTCGAAAATCAGCGGCCTGCGGCTGCCGGATCAGTCAAGTTAGGTTGATGGAATGAGAATATGTCCCTCCCATGACCAAGCATGCAATCTAGAAATTAAAGCTATGGCTATGAAGTAGTCTTCAGATTCTGCTTGTTATAATATGTCATCTTTCTCTTGAATTCCTCTTTTATACTGCGCATATATTACCTGTAAACCCTAATCCAAGCCTTTAATTCGCTTTCGGGTTGGTCGAAAACGACTAAAGATCTCTGCTTTTCTTTCTGATTACAGTAAAGTGCAGGCCACAGAAGCATGCATCAGTTAATTTTCTGGTTCAAAGTTTGAAAAAAATTTAAAGCTTGTGTTGTATATTATATATATTCTTCCTTCTGTGATTTTGCTGCATGCACACGTTGTAATTGGTACAGTATCTCTCACGTGTTCATTTGAATTTAGAGATGTATGGATTTCTGCATGTTTTATTCTTAATTTTTTAGAGTGAGGTGGAGTTAGGTGGAATTTTTGAAAAGGTAAATTACATCGAGTGCGTTCTTCAGATTAACTAAATTGATCATTGAATTTGAGATAATACGTATGCAAATAAGTCCTTCGAAAATTTCAATAAAGAGCATTTTCTCATAAGTAATAATAATTAAATCAGAAGTTTAGACGAAGATTGATAACATCTGAACTAGTTTAGTAATTAAAGAAATGTCCTTCATTGAGTTCTATTAGAATCTTCTCTAACACTAGCTAAAACCGAGCAGCTCAAGCCTAAGAGCAGCTCAAGTAGAACGACAGCTTAAGTCTAATAGCAGCTCAAGCCGAAGAGCAGCCCAAGTCGAATAGTAGCTCAAGCCTAACAGCAGCTCAAACCGAGTAGCTCAAGCCCAACAACAACAACTTAAAGAGATATCACCAGATTGTACTCTCCGTACTATTATGTCAACTCAGCATTTAAAACAGCATGGGAGCCCACTTCCTAATCGTCTTTTGCAGGAGTAGGTGTCAGATGTGACAGACTAAATCTATTATGTCCCCTCCTCTCCAAGCTATAAATAAGGGGGAGGAGGAGAAGCTAATGGGGGAATTTATCTCTCTGGAGACCTTTCCTCTCTCTCTCTCTCTCTGGCTGAGCTGCCCCTCTATCTCTCTATCCCTCTTTTGTACTCATTCGGTCTCCATTTAGAGATCAAACTTTGTAAGAGAAGATTCGATTAGTGGATTAAAATCGCCTAGACGGCGTCGTGGTTTTTCCCCCGGACACTCAAATTCTCACATAAAAATTGCCGTCTCATTTCTCTCTGTTGTGACATATTTTTTTGCATCAACAAGTTCCTTAGTTATATATTGTCAAAAGCAATGCTACAATTACGCATGCTTGTAAATGTATTTCTTGAGTCCGGATAGTACAGGAGGATGACAATATGCCCATCTCCTAGTTTTTGATCCCCGCTTCGAATTGCTGATTTAATTGACGAGTAAATAGTGTGGTAATTAATAACTATTGATTTATGTGAAAATAAAAAATATGTACGAATATTTGGCCTACCTCGTACATATACGACATATTAAAAAGTTCCAATTAATTTCTCACGTATATATGCACCACGTTTATTAAATTCGTTTATTAGCTACTACTTAGTCATGCATAAATCTAAATATTAACCATATTAATTTATTTTGATTGAAATAAACAAGATTATGATGGATTAAGGCTGAATTTCAAAAATAAATAAGAGTATAATATTTTAATTAATTAGAATATATCACCATTTAATTAGAATTTTCGCCAAGATGCTTCCTCTATAAGATCCAAGAGTACATATTGAATTTGGTTGCTTACGAACTCACGAAACTCTACATATCTTTATATATAATTAATACACTCAGCATTAAGGTGGGATACTACGCACGTGGGAATCTTGCATTACATTAATTGCATATATATATATATAATCCATTAATTAGAACATAATTAGCTTTATATATAAATAAATAAATATACATATATATATATATAATATAAATTAACCCTATGTCTTTCATGAAAAGTACAAACCCTGCCTATTAACATATTTATTAATTATTTTGTCCAGATAGATTGCTCTGAGCTCTCATTTGTTTTTAAGTTAAAAATTAATTTAATTTAATTTTAATTTAATATATCACATCATATATAAAATTTAATATTAAAATTAACTTTATTTTATATTATGTATATATTACTAAAATAATAACTAACTTATATTATATCTCTCACATATCCCAACATAATAACTAACTTTATATCACATCCTTCACACATTCTAATATAATAACTAACTTTATTTCATATTATTCATAATTTTTAATAAAAAATATTTCTATTTAAATTTAATGTTAATTTTATTAAAATTAATATTACAAATAAATAGTCCCTAGAGGTATAGATTCTCTGCTCTTTGAGTGACTTAAATTATATGATGTTTCCTTCCCTATGTATATCTTCTAGAAGATGCTCTAGATTTCTCTCTCTTTCTCCCT
>KZ452037.1:887322-899268 GCA_002786265.1 Apostasia shenzhenica
TCAAATAGATTTTTTGTCTTTCGACCATCTTTCGATTGTTAATACGAAAGGACCGCTGCTACAAGCAGTACTACACCTTTGATCGTGAAATATCGATTGCTTGTTGCACCCCGTGAATCACGTGAAAGTAGGATACTCCAAATTCGGGGGTAAAAGAGTTTCATAAAACGTTCTTGGTGGAAAAAAATGTGAGTGAAAGATCCCACCTTTTATCCATGAATCTAAAAAATAGTGAGAATTCTTGATCTCTCTCAATTCGAAGATCCAGGATTGGAATTGATGTCGTTTCATTGATTTCTCCTAAAGATTTCATTTCAATTGGAATTTGGTTATTCACGATGTACGAAGATCCCTTTTAAGCATCCATGGCTGAATGGTTAAAGCGCCCAACTCATAATTGGCAAATTCGTAGGTTCAATTCCTGCTTGGATGCACGCCAATGGGAACATTCAATAAGTCTATTGGAATTGGCTCTGTATCAATGGAATCGCATCATCCATACATAACGAATTGGTATTGTATATTCATACCATAATATATGAACAGTAAGAACTAGAATTCTTATTGATACTGGAACTCATAGGGAGGATGGAATCAAATATGCAGTATTTACAGAAGGGGAACAATCAATATACTTCTAATGTCGAATCAGGATCAACTAGGACAGAAATAAAGCATTGGGTCGAACTCTTCTTTGGCGTCAAGGTAATAGCTATGAATAGTCATCGACTCCCGGGAAAGGGTAGAAGGATGGGACCTATTGTGGGACATACAATACATTACATACGCCATGATCATTAGCTTCCAACCGGGTTATTCTATTCCTCTCTTATGAGAAAAGATAACTTAAAGCAAAAGACTTATAAACGGCAATACATTTATACAAACTTCTACCCCGAGCAACACGCACTCAATGGAGTTGTAAATAGTCAAGTGAAATTCAATCCAAGGAATAATTTGATCTATTGACAGCATTATTGTGGTAAAGATCGTAATGCCGGAGGGATCATTACCGCATGGGGAGGTCATAAGCGTCTGTATCATAAAATTGATTTTTGACGAAATGAAAAAGAGATATTTAATAGAATCGTAATCATAGAATACGAACCTAGTCAAAATACATGCATTTGTCTCATATACTACGGGGATGGTGAGAATAGATATTTTACATTCAAGAGAGGCTATAATATTATTTTTGATACAGAAATTCTTATATTAATGGGAAATACCCCACATTTGAGTACGGTTTGAACTATTAATTTATATAATTAAAATCAATAGGTATAAACATGTATATATGTATGTACGTAGGCATAAATAAAGGAGAGAGATAATTCGTAATTTTAAAAATTTTTAATTTGATTTCTATAGTTTATAAGTATTTTAGCAAAATAAATTGTGAATGAAAGAAAAATAATTGGATTACACGAAATTATATATGTGGAAAGGTGATAATATCCCTGCTTGGAATTTAAAATTTGACAACAAATTCACAATGATTTTTCTTATTTTCTTGAATTTATTAATTTTTAAATAAAATTTGAGTCAACTTTTGCTTAATCTATGAAGAATATCTTTAAAGTTTAGGGTAAATGGCATCCAGGCTCCTGAGGTTGGAAGACATTGCAAATTGGCCCAAAGTTTTTAAAATCATCGATTTGAGTCTTTCAGGTTATAAAAGCGCTATCGTTTGATCACAATGAAGATGTAATTATTTTTTTTTTACTATTATGTTATATGATTATTCTTAAATATTAATTTTTTAATTTTTTACGCTTTAGAAAGGATTAATAGCAATTAAATTCTTCTAGTTTGAGACTATATGTAATTAGGACCCTCTAATTTCTAAATTAATCAAGTTAGTCTTCTAGTTTGAAATAATATGCCAATAACTCTACTACTATTACTTAAAGAACTCAATAAATGATATTTTCTCAAGTTAATAGACTAATTTGATTAATTTAAAATCTACATTAATATTTTAAATAAATGTTTAATCTAATTAGAGAAAATATTATTTATCAGATGCCTTAATTAATACCAAAGTACTTATTTGCATGTTATTTTAAATTAGAGGATCAATTTAATAATTGTATATAAGCGAGGATCAATTTAATAATTGTATATAAGCGAGAAATATAATTGTTAGTAAATTTTAAAATAAAGTTTTAAAATATTAATATTTATATTTTGTAGGTTTAAATTTTTAGGGTGGAGAAATTAAGCATGAGATTGAAATTTAAATTTTTATTAAGTTTTTAAAGAATTATAAGAATAGAGAGTATAATAAGTTTTTAAAATATATAAATAATTTAAATTAATCAAAAAATGATCAAAATTTATATTTTCTATAAAAAATGCTAATAAAAAAGCAAGATTTAAAAAAAGAGACTAAAATTATAATGCTTTCATAATATAAGGGATCAAAATCAATAGTTTTAAATAATTAGGACTAATTTGTGACACTCGACCGACCTCAAGCTCCCATATGAAATTTACCCTAGGACGTTGACATAAAAATTTGCCAACAAGTTGCCAAGGGTCTAAGGTATGGGAGATTGTTTCACGTGTGTTAGTTTAATTATTTATTATTTATATATGGATGTGTGTTAGTTAAGATTAAGATATGTGTTCGATGATTTTGTGAGTATAATTAAACTAATTTCAAATCTTAGTAAAAATAATATTTTAAGAAAAACTCAATTCTTTCGAGGGCTTAACGTGGCTCAATTAAGGTTTGAGTTAGCTTGAACTTGAATCAAAGTAAGACAAGCCGAGCTTGAGGGGAGCCTAGCTCGGCTCGATCTCAGATCGTTCTAACCCCTACTTCGCTATATTGGCACGCAAATAAAAGTAAAACTGAGATGATGTGTAGTGACTTAATTAAGACCTACAATTATTGTATGGGCTTGGCCCATTAGGTCCTCTTACGGAATTATTGTATGGGCTTGGCCCATTAGGTCCTCTTACGGACATGAAGCAGATTTATCTCTTCCATTTGCTCGAAACATCCTCATAAAGTAGAGTTTGTCTAGCAAATGAGTCAAATTGACGCGACTCAAATTTCGGCTTAATTAGATTTAATCCGAATCTTAGTTGACTTCCACTCAATTCGATTAAAACTCGGACTCATTATCACTTACATTCATTAAATATTCTATCATTAATTTTGAATTAAGCATACGTATCAAATGTAAATATTTGAACTATTTGGTTATTCTGTTTTCGAGTTTTGTGTGATGAGTATGTGAAGACTCATGGGTGCGCGAAGTCAACTGGATCATTTTACAATAATCATAGAATCCAATTATATTTCTCTTTTATAAAGTGGCATGTTGTTTGTTACCCAACAAAATCGTTAAGTTAGTTTGGCCTGAAACATGGGAGAAATCATAAGAGTGGTCTTCCGAATTCTCGAACATGATTGTTGAATAAAGACCTAGCATAAAGAGAACCATACCAGCTAGACGCCACATGAACCAACCCAGCCAAACTGGCCAAGTGTCCGACTGAATCGTCTACCTGAATAGATAGTTCGCCCGTAACCCCTCGCTCCGGACTTAACAACTACTCATACCTAAATATATGAATATCGTATACCATATAAATATCATAATGTAATGCTTGTGAGAGTTCTATTTCATTTGAGGAAAAATTATTGGGTGCGGATGGCGCACCGTTCGGACGCCCAATCAGAGAGCGCTACGTGTGCCCGGACCTAGCTGTATGGCACACGTGGCGCCCTCTGATTGAGTTCCGAACGGTGCGCCGTCCGAACCCAATAACTTCTCTCATTTGAGATCTTTGGCTGGCGCAACCCCGGCTGGTTCCTGTGCCTGGTCTGATCCCTCCTTGATTTTGCTCGAATCATGCATCTTTTCTGATTTCATCCTCTCATCCCCACACCCATCTCCCTCCTCTCTTCCATTTCTATGATTTTGCTCATATCATGCAATATGCTCCGAATCTCACTATACTCTTGATGCCCAATATCATCTACGATGAACTCACGAATGCGCCCATTCACCTCAATCGAACTGCAACCGGGTTTCTTCTTGATTCCCAGATTCTTCATCTTCTTCCTCACCAAACCCACATCCCTCCACCTTTCAGCCGCCGCATAAACGTTAGCCGCCAGCGTGTGGAGGCCAGGGCTCTCCGCCTCCATCTCCACAACACGCCTCGCCACCCGCTTCCCCCCCTCCAAATCGCCATGGATCCTGCAAGCTCCAAGCAAGGCTCCCCACAATGGCAGTACGTCTTCTCCGCTCTTATCTTGAATGCTCTCCAGCAATTCCTCTGCTTCCTTCAGATGACCGGCTCGCCCAAGAAGATCAACCAAACAACCCAAATGTTCGATTTTGGGTTCGATCCGATGTTTCTCCTTCATCTCATGGAACAGTTTTCTTCCTTCTCCGACGAATCCTCCGTGGTTGCAAGCGCTTAGAACACCAATGAAGGTGATATCATCTGGTTCGAGTCCGAGTTCTACCATTTCGGAAAACAGCTCGAGCGCTTTTCGAGCTTGCCCGTTGAGCGCCAGCCCGCAGATTATTGATGTCCATGTTACTCTATCTTTTTCTTCAACTGATCCGAATATTTCCAGCGATTTGTTGACGAACCCACACTTGGAATACATGTCGATCAGCGCCGTGCAGACGACATTATCGATTTGCATCTTCTTCTCCTCTACGTATCCATGGATCCATTTCCCTTGCTCCAGAGCGCCTAAACTAGCACACAATGTGAGAAGAGCCACAATGGTGAACTTGTCAGGCTTGATGTTCTTCATCTGCATCTCTCTGAACATGGAGAGAGCTTCATCGAAGCGATTGTACTGCACATAACCATTGATCATGGCTGTCCAGAGGATGACATCTCTTGTGGGACTTTCGTCGAACAGCTTTCTGGCTTCGCCGAGCTGACCAGCATTCGCATAGCCGGAAACCATGGAAGTCCACGAGATCACATTTCTAGTCGGCATTATATCAAAGAAAAGACGGGCAGCCTCCAGATTTCCACACTTTGCATACATATCCACAATCGCATTACCAAGAGGTACGCTGAATCTGAGCTCTTTTTCCATGGAGCTGTGAATCTTTTTCCCCAACTCCATGTTCCCCATTGCCGCGCAAGCCGAGATACAGCTGACAAGAGTAGCCTCGTCGGGCTCCACACCGGAATCTTTCATTTCCCTAAAAGTAGATACCGCCGCCGCGAATTTTTTGCACTTGACGTAAGCAGAAATCAGCACATTCCAAGTGATGACGTCTCTCTGGGGCATTTCGTCGAACAGTAGTCCTGCAGCTTCGATGCTGCCAAATTCACCATACATGTCTATGAGTGAGTTTCGAACGTAAGGATCGAACTCGAAGGAATCCTTCACAACAAGCCCATGGGTCTTTCGCCCCTCGCAGTCCTTTCGGAGACGACCGAGAGCTTTGAGGACGAAGGGGTAAGTGAAGTTATCCGGTGAGACCCTTGTCTCCCTCATTCGATTGTAAAGAAAGAGAGCGTTCTTGTGGTTGTCGATCTTTGAAGAGGCCCTGATCATGAGGTTGAAGGCAAAGAGAGATGGGTTTAGCAGTGAATCGAACACCTTTGAGGCATACTGAAGGTCGCCGGATTGTCGGTCGGTGAGGAACAGGAGGACGTCGTCGACGACGTCTCTGCTCTGGTTGAGGCCCGAGAGGAGGACCTGGCAGTGGATTTGCTTCATGATTTTGATTGATTGACAGCGTCCGAGGAGGGCAACACATGCTTTCTTCGTCAATCTCACAGGTTTGGCGGCGGCGCAGGCGGCGGTCGTGGCAGAGCAGAAGCCGGCTACTTTTGAAAGCAGAAGGCGAGAAATTCGTGACATTAAAGGACTTCTTGTCGGGGTTTTTGCAGCTCGAGCTGATCACAGGTTCGCCGGCAGGTAGAGCGCGATCCTTGCGGAGAAGTTCGGTGGCGCCGCCGTCTTCTAGCCTCTCGGCTGCTAGGTATCGGCTCCATCATCAGCTTCCGCATTCCGAACCGTCGGATCTCGCGGGAAGTATTTGATTCTTAGAGATCATCAGGGATAATTAATGTTATTTTATTAATTCAGGATTAATTAATTAATAATTAAGTATGAATATATTTTTTTAAAAATAATTATATTTAATTAATGAATTAATAATAGGACTTGCGTTCCATTTAGCTTTACAAAATGTTAATTTTACGTTTTGCCATGCTTACTTTTGTTATTAGTTTATTATACATTTATTTTTAGTAATTAGTACATTTTTTTACACAATTACTGTCAATTTTCATCTATTTTTATAGTGTCAATTGTAATTTCTTCTATTTATATCACTAATATGACTTATGAACAAGCCAATTTTTTTGTGCTAATCAAGAATATATAGATGATATAAGGTAAAATTGTAATAAGACCAGTGATGATATATGATGCTGAATGCTGGCCTGCAAAAAGGTAACATATAAATAAAATAAATATTACAGAAATGAGGATGTTAAGGTGGATGTGTGTATATACACGAAAGGATAGAATGAAAAATGAGTATATCTGAAAGAAAGTTGGTGTTACACCAATTGAGGATAAACTTAGAGAAAATCGGCTTAGATGGTTTGGACATCTAAATCGTAGGCCGATTGAGGCTCCAGTTAGAAAAATCGAGTTATTGAATTTTGCCCATATACAAAGAGGAAGAGAGAGACTAAAGAAGATATGACAAGAAACTATAAGGAGTGATCTTAGTTACTTAAACTTAGATAAGAATTTGGTAACTGATAAAGCGCAATGGAAACAAAGGATTCATGTAGCCGATTCCACCTAATGGGATTAAGGCTTCATTGTTGTTATTGTTGTTAATCAACAATATATAGATCTTGGTTGGATGTAAGAAAACACCCTAGTATAAAGTACATAGGGGATATCTAATCTAAATTATGATTGGGATTCATATGTGATATACACACAGGTAATTTAGCAATATTTTTTGATACTCATAACTATTTGAACCCGACAGTGTAAACTGTTTATAAGCATTGCACCTTTTATTTATAGTGTGTTTAATAGAACTCGCAATAAGAGCTCAAATTAATATTTATCTAACCTATATTATTGGGTATCTATATCTATATATTAAAGATGATACAGGGAGTGAAAAATATACCTTTCCTATTTTAGCCTTCATTATAGCTTCCTCTCCCTCTCCTCTCTCTCTCCACTAATATAAAAATAAATATAAATTACAATACATAATATAAAAATAAATATAAATTACAATAAATATAAAAATAAATATAAATTTTACTTATATTACATATAATAATATTTATTATATTTATTTAATATAAAAATAATGATTTTTCTTTCTCCTCTCTCGCTCTCCTCTCTCTCTCTCCTCTCTCCACTAAATTTATTTACAATAAATTTATTTTACTTATATTACATATAAGAATTTTTATTATATTTACTTAATATAAAAATAAATATAAATTTTAAGATTAAATTAATGTTAAAAAATATGCCACTTTGAGTGAAAAATATGTCTTTTCCATTTTAGTTTTTAAAAAATTATTTTTGCTCTCCCCTCTCTCTATCTCCACTTTCTTATAATTATACAAAATTTATTTAACTTATATTACATATAATAATATTTATTATATTTATTTAATATACAAAATAATTATTTTTTCTTTCTCCCCCCTCTCTCTCTCCATCAAGCCGCCCCAACCGCCCATCTCCTCTAATGACATCTGTTTTTTTTAAATTGAGCTGGACAGATAGATAAGCAAGCTAAAATAAAAAAATCTGTCAGAAGTGTAAAAATAAAAAATTTAATTCATGTATATCATTCCAATTTGGGAATTAAACATAAATACTAATAAGAAAAAAATATTATTATATGTAATATAAGTAAAATAAATTTTTTGTATAATTATAAGAAAGTGGAGAGAGGGAGAGAAAGAGGAGAAAGAAAAAATATTTTTTTTATGGGAAAGGCATATTTCATTATTGGTAAAATATTGGGAAAGGCATATTTTATAATAAATATTATTATATGTACTTATAATTTATTGTACAAATAATTGTTATTATATGTATTTATAATTTATTGTACAAATAATTATTTTTGAAGGCTAAAATGAGAAAGACATATTTTTCACTCCAGGTACCATTTTCAGCTGTAGGGAGAGGGGAGATAAAATTTAAAATAATATTAATTATATTTAATATATTCTCTCTACTTTTATTTTGGACACCTATTCATTTATGCATATTGTATTTTTTTGACATCCGTCAGCCGCACAAAAGAAACAGAAAAGAGATTTATGCATGTTTTATTTATGCATGTTGTATTCTTTAATATTTTTTTTTGTATTTTTATTTTTCACATTTATTAATTTATGCATATTCTATTTTTGTTCAATTATAAGAAAGTGAAGAGAGAGAAAGAGGAGAAAGAAAAAATAAATTTTTATGAGAAAGGCATATTTCATTATTAGTAAAATATTGGGAAAGGCATATTTTATAATAAATATTATTATATGTACTTATAATTTATTAATATAATTATACAATAAATTTATTTTATTTATATTACATATAATAATGTATATTATATTTTAATTTATTAACATTAATTAATATAAAAAATAAATATAAATGTTAAATTAATTAAGATTAAATAAATTTTAAATAAAAAAATAAATTCACACTAAATCAAGTTAAAATACAGCTAGAGTTTAGCGTGAATTTAGTTTAAGACGCAGTCCTCACATTTTGATTAAATTTTAAAAATTTATTTAAAGTCAATAAAAATAATAATTAAATTCTATAAATATTTCAAATATTAATATCACACACAAAATAATATTTTAAATTCTATATCATATAACAAATTGTAGTATTTATATTATTTTTATATATATTAGAATAATATAAAAGGGACATTTTACTATGCATACCACAAATCTTGCTAATATTATATCAATACATAATTTTTTTACAAAATTTACACTATTGAGTAGTTAATTTTTGTAAAGAAAGTGTGTAATTAATACATAAAGATTTGGCCAGATGAGAGATAAAGAGAGAGGGGAGAGAGGGGGCGGTTGGGGAAGGAAGAAGACAGAGAGATAAACGGTGGAGAGAAGAAAGCGCGAATGGGCAAAGAGAAGAGAGAGAAGATAATTATAATTTGTATTGATTAAAAATATTTTTATAAAAAGTTAGAGAATTAAAATTAATTATAATTTATATTAATCATTACTGAAAATTCTACAAAAATTATAAATTAATTCTTACTCACGCATATAATTTTAAAAACTTAATTTTATTTTTACTATTTTCCTAGAAATACAATCTAAATTAAAATGATATATAAATTTATTTAAATAAAATTAAAGCTTTAAAAATTAATTTAACTTTATTAATTTTAAATTAATCTTTTAATTATGAGACAAATTTAATTAATTTAAATAAATAATTTTTTTTTAAATTAATTATTTAAACTTATATATTTTTTAATTATTCATTAGAATGAATATATAATATAATAATTATATATATTAAAAATTCAAGTAAGGTAATATAAATCATACTAATCTAAAATACTAAAATTTTAACGGTATAAAACGATTAATATATCTTGCATTTTTATAAGTTTTTTAATTTAATAATAATATTTTTTAATAAATAGGAATTCTTAATGACAGTTAATTTTAAAAATTAAAAAAATAATGCTAAAATTTAAATTTTGTAATTTATTTATTTTTTAATTTAAACTTCAAAATTTAAAATCGAATATTTAGGTTAAATTTTTAAATTTATTTATTTTTAATTTAAACTTCAAAATTTAAAATCGAATATTTAGTTTAAATTTTTAAATTTTACATCAATTTACTTGCATTTTGAATTAAAATATTTTCTCTAAAAAGCATATTAAATACTAGAAACTATTAAAAATATTATATATTTAATATTTATTATTTTAATGTAAAATATTTAATTTGTTTATTTAAATTTTAAAAATATTGTGAGAATAATTCCGTGCAGTTCCTGAACGAGTACAATGCTAGTGTAAGTATAAGATGCAATCTTGAAATTAATTATATGAAGACAGATGATGGTCGTAGAAAAGCCAATTATTTAACAAAAAAATAAAAAAAATTAGAGTAATAAATAAAATATTTGTAATAGATTGTAATTAAGTATGTATAAGTGTAAATTTGTATATATATATTATATTATATATTATGAAAGAAAATAAAGAGAAATAAGTGAAATATTAGAAGGTTAGTAAAAGAAAAAGAAAATGTAACATGTGAAATTAGTAGAGATTAACAGAGGTTGGAATAAATTAAACAGCAAAAAGAAAAATAAACAATTAAAGGGTTAGTAAGATTAGTAGAATGTAGTAGATGATAAAAATGAAGAAGTAAAAATTAATGAAATTAATTAAAGGGATAATTATGTATATGTCATACAATTTAATTTTATTTATGTCTTATCCATCAATTCTTAATTAATTACGTTATGCACACTCAAAATATTACAAAATCTTACATACACACATTTGAGTTAAAATTTAATCAAAATCTATTTAAAAAAATATTCTGTTAGTAAATCATTAAAATTATATTTTTACTCTTAATTATATATTTTTTTCTCTTCCTCAATACTACACTAAAGCGCTGATTTGTCCTAAAATTAATTCACATCGCGGATGTCTCATTCTTTTGCCGCCACCTAAACATTAAGGTTTTAAGATTTTTACTCAAAATATATTTAAATATCCTTAAAATAATATGATGAACAGCTCAGATTTTTTGTAATCTAACTATAGTTAGGTTATTAAAAAATTATGATTACTCATTATAATAAAAATAGTTAAAATGTACATATCTGTAAGATTTTATAATATTTTGAATGTGCATAGCGTAATTAACTAAGAATGGATGGGTAAAACATAAATAAAACTAAATTGTGTGGCATGTAGGTAATTATCCCTTAATTAAAAGACACCCAAATCAAATCGTCAAAATAGTTAAAAGTACTAACATGGGAGAAATTATTTTGTAAAAAAGTATAGATGATAGAATTTAAATCAGAGAGCTAAGTAAACAATAAATAAAAGTGGACACATGATATATAATAGCTCGATAAAAATTATAGTCCTTTTGTAAAATCAGTCTTTCTAACTCTATCAAAAACAAAAATAAGCTTCATACATGAGAGTAAATACAAGATTACAATAGACCAAAAGGCCAACTCAAATAAAAATGAAATGGAGTTATAAGTATATCTCTAAGTGCTTGCAAGTCTATTAAAAGTTCGATAAAAGTTGGTATTTAGTTAAAGTTTTTTTCTTACTAAAAAATTTAAAATGAAGAAGCCTGAAAAGAAGAAAATTAATGTCAATTTGATGCAGTGGCGGAGTCAAGATCTCAAACTAGGGGGTCAAATAAACTATTTATAATAATATTATAATAATTTAAAATTATTTAAATTATAAAATAAAAAAATTAAAAATTTTTATTATATTTTATTTTAAAATGAAAAGATTTTTGATTAAGATTCTGTGAGCATACCTCAAATAACTAACTAATAATAGTCTGCTGCATAAATTAAAATTTTAATACACTAGATTATTCAATAAATTAAGTGTTAATCTATTAAATAATTTTAGTGAATTAAAAATCTAAATTATGATAAGTTAATGATTATTATTAAAGATATATAATAATTTTTTTAATTTGATAATATAAGATACGTAAATAATTTTTTTTAAATTGGATGAGTTTTCATAATATAAAGTCTATTTATAATACATTTATAATGTTGAATAATTATATGAAAAATGAAATTAATAAATTAATCTAATAATTATTTATCTTAATTATTTTTTAAACTTATTATCACAATTTATGTATGATAATGATTTTAATATG
>KZ452037.1:901332-941332 GCA_002786265.1 Apostasia shenzhenica
AAATAGTTACTCATAAATTAAAATTTTAATACACTAGATTATTCAATAAATTAAGTGTTAATTCATTAAATAATTTAGTGAATTAAAAATCTAAATTATGATAAGTTAATTGATTATTTATTAAAGATATATAATAATTTTTTAATTTAAATATAAGATACGTAAATAAATTTTTTAAATTGAATGAGTTTTCACTAATATAAAGTCTATTTATATAATTTATATATTGAATAATTTATGAAAAATTGAAATTATAAATTATCTAAA
The DNA here is from genome assembly GCA_002786265.1 of Apostasia shenzhenica. NCBI lineage: Eukaryota > Viridiplantae > Streptophyta > Magnoliopsida > Asparagales > Orchidaceae > Apostasia > Apostasia shenzhenica. Next base: position 901,600 of record KZ452037.1, read on the forward strand.
TAATTTGTTAATTTAATATTTTTTTAACTTATTATCACAATTTATGATATGATATTTATTATATGAAATTCGGACTGAAATAAAAAAAATTAGATATGTAATTTAAAAAAAAAACTCAGGGGGTGCAATTGCATCCCCTGAGTACCATGTGGCTCCGCCACTGATTTGATGACCTAATAAAGTGACAAAAATTAAACCAAAACAACAAGAAAGAAGAGTAAATAAAAGAAAACTCGAGAAAAAATATTACTTGCTTTCTTCTTGAGCTAGAATTCTACTCCCAAGTAAAAAAGCTTAAATTTTTGAGAGAGCAGAGAAAGGAATTGCATGTTTTTGACAACCAAAGATAGAGTTTGAAGATAAAAAAACAATCATTGGCTATAAAAGAAATGAATGGTATTTATAGATCAAAAATGAGATTCAAAATATATCTAAAAAAGGTAACATTTACACTGAAAATGTTAGTTAGAGAAGTTTACTGGAAAGAATCTAAGGCCATAAAACATAGGTGTTCGGTTCACTGAAAGATGAGTATTATTAAATTGAGTGCTTAAGTAGTCAAAAAGTGTAGGCATCTTTTGAAATAGTTAATTTTCAGAACAGTTTGATAAACAAAATAATGAAATGATCAATCTAGTTCAAATTACGCATATCTATCAAACTTCAGAATAGTTGGCTTTCAGAGCAGTTTAATCCCATTAATTTATCGATCTAAACTCTTTAGATTTGTGCATATTTTTTAGGAATAATTAATCAGATTAATTAATTATTTCAAATAATTAATACTTCTTAAGGATAGAACTATTGAAAGAGAGACTTTTTAAATTAAAATTTTATTTCAATTAATTTTTAATTAATTTTATTTCTTTAATTAAGTTAATATCGAGCTTTTAAGCTTTGATGCATGTACAAACAAATAAAAACTAAATTTCATGACTTTGTAGATTTTCTTCAACTTTGTTGCTCAGCAAGACTTGGGTTTGATTGAATTTTTATTTTAAATATGTCTTGCATTTGATATTCCCATAATTATTGGATATTTTGGTTGATCAATGGCCTCCATAACCTATCTTTAAGTAAGATATAATAAATTAACAAAACTCACAATGCAGTTGAATGTATCCTCGTGCGAAAGTCACTACATAATTCTTTCAGCTGTCAACTTTTGTAAATATCAGATAGGAACATGTTCTATCTCGTTAAGAATTAACATTATAGCTGTTAACATGTGATTCTAGCGCTGCATCTCAGCCGTACATGTGGCGCTGTGGGAGCACTAACCCCTTATTATTATTATTCTTATAGGTTTCAAACCTCGGCCACTAGTGTTCGGCCAAACCTTAATCCCGACAATTCAGGTTTTCCTAAACATCGTCCACAACGAATCAAGATCATCTCCCAACAATATCGATGATGATGTTTCCCACCTGCACCTGTCACTGTCGGTGTGCCACGACTGCATCATTTTCAATGCAGCACGCTTCTTTCAATCAAGCAAACCAAGGGCCTGCGTGCTTCAGCCATCACGGACCCCTAAAAGAATTGCCAAGATCAAGAAGTTAAGCTCTCCTTCCACTACTTTCGGCTCCTCCGGTGGCCGACGGCAGTGGGAGCACCAGTGTGGACTCAGCAATTAAATATTTCATCATCTTTCGGAAAATCCGGACTGAGCTCCACTATCTCCTGCCTATAAATATCCTCTGGCGAGCAACGGGAAAAAGGGGGGTTTTGAAATCGCAGAATTTCTCTTCTATCACTCTTGTACTAAGAGCTTGAGATAAGAAAGTTCTCTCTTTTCTTTTCGCTCATTGTACTGGTCTTTTCGATCACCTCTACTCTTTTTTAGTGAAATCATCTCTCCCTGATCGCTCGGTGGACGCAGAGGATTTCCTCTCTGAACCGCCTTAGATCCCTGTGTGTTGTTCTGGATGCGTATTACTTTCATTTAGGCCTTAATCGTTTGGCTTAATTCTCTGTGTACCGCTGTCTCTCGGGACTCTCTCTCTTTCTCTCTCTCTTAGGACCCCTTACTTCCCACGAACAATAGCCATAAGGATCATTCAAAGATGCTAGATGTTGAGTTATCACGTGGTGCTGACTTGAGAAAGGTTGCTGATAGCAGTGGTTCCATTATTTAGGGAAGAGATTGGCCGAATAATCACTATTTATATTATGAAAAAAAGGGTGCATCAATATATATAAAAGAAAAACAAAGGAGATACAGAGATTTGTAAAAGAAAATATAGAAATAGAAATGAATCGTTGTCAAAAGCTGTTCCAAATTAAACTAAAAAAATAAATAAAAAAACGTTCCAGATTGGATTTTTTTATATGATTGAAATATTTTTAAAACTTGGGGATTTATGCCAAAGTAATCAAAAAACTTGGCTTTTGTATAATATGTATCAAATAACTGGGATCTGAATGTAATTCAACCAATAAAAATACCGTGAAGAAACTGCCAGCCGGTGAACGCAAAGCGGCGTATCGGCGATACGGCGGATCCTTATCCTGCGCGGCCGACCTTGTCTACTTACCCTTCGTGAGAGAAATAAGTTGCTTACATCCAATCAGATCGCGCCACGTACTGCGCCGAAAATTCGCCACGTCACCTCTGTGCCGCATTTAAAAACCATAGTCCACATTCGGGCCCGAACTCGCGACCACGATGGATGATCAGACGACGAGCCGAGCCGGAGACGCTGCCGATGTAGACGTCTCCGGCGCTTTGCGCAGGATCCAACAGCTCACGCTCCATCTCGACGCCAACGAATCTGCCGACCCCGCTCAACGGATCGTCCCGCGGCTGTGCGGCGGCGGTCGCGGGAGGCGACTGCCGGCTGTGAACACGGCCGAGCTCTTGGAATACACGAAGGGGAGGCACCGAGAGATTCAGGAGAGGATCTTCGATTTCTTTGCTTCCCGGCCGGACCTGCAGCCGCCGGTGGAGATCTCCACCTCCGACCATCGCGAGCTCTGTATGCGGCAATTGAGTGCCCTAGTTCGCGAGGCGGGGATCCGGCCACTCCGTTACGCGTTTGAGGATCCCTCCGTCTATTTCGCCATTATGGAGGCTGCCGGTGGCATCGACATCTCGCTCGGGGTGAAATTGGGGGTGCAGTACAGGTTAAATTGGCGTAACCCTTTTCTTCTCTGATTCTGATTTTGGGGATTTGATCATTCGTTATTGTGTTTAGAATCCCCTTGATTGTATCATTTGCATACACGACCAAAAAGGCTTGCCTATTTAGATCCAAATTATGCCAAAAACATTCAATCTACAAATTAACATTTTTTTTTTTTTGATATATTCATTTCTTTACCATCCAATGCATTGTGTGTCCCATCATTTGCAAGTGGTTTTGATATGCATGAGTGAGAATAACATAAAATGATCAAATTGTGATTTGAACAACTTTAGGGTATCTGGGTGTAATTTTACAGTTTTTTATTTGATATGTACATTGTGAAATTTTTGTTGGTTTGTGTATAAATTTTCTTTTGTGATTTTGGTTCATAAGTTGTAAAATCCAGCTGGAACATGAGCTGGCACATCATTCAGTGGATATTAAGCTATTTTGATGATATTTATTACTAATGTAACTATGAATTAATAAAATAAATAAGTTCGTTATTTTGAATATGTAGTACACTATTATATTTTTGGATTTTGTTTAAAATAATGATGTACTGATTAGATTGGTTCGATGACTGCTTTGACGGATAGTAGGCCATTAGGCCGGTTCTTAATTCAATCTTATTTTTTACAGCATGTGGCATCAGGTCATTCTGGGTGGACAGTTTTTATATTCTTCACGATTGAACAAGCAAAAACAACTTTTGAAATCATTTGCATTCTTGATGTTTGAGAATTGGAAGCTCATTTCACTGATCAGATGAGCTGCTTGTTGTTTGCTTTGGAACTAGTGGGTTAATGGTACCTCGTTTTGCAGCTTTCTTATTTCTGAAATTCTGAACATCTGGAAATTGGATTGATGATTGAGCTTCATTCCACTTGAGGTTTTATCTTTGTCTCGTTATAAATGGTATACTGTTGTAATAACGGAAGAACGCTGTGTCTCTGAAATTGAAAGAGAGTTCTGATTTTGGATTTGCTATTCTGTATTAGTTATAATTCTTAGATAAGAATTTGGTAACTGATAGAGCGCAATGGAAACAAAGGATTCATGTAGCCGACCCCACCTAGTGGGATTAAGGCTTGGTTGTTGTTGTTGTTGTTGTTGTTGTTGTATTCTGTATTAGTTATAATTAAAGGTCTTGTTCTCGGTGCTTTGTTTAGTAAATGCAGAAAGCTACAATGTCTACTGCTGTTGAAGAATGGGTATTACTGAAAATTGGCTTCCAATTGTATTTTCTTGCCTGCTTTATTGGCTATTTACTTGATGCAATTCTAATCATTATATGATTTCAGTATGGTTTAGTTAATGTGAATTAACACTTTGGTGCTAGGGCAGGTGTGACTTGTTAACCCATTTGAGCTTCTTGTTAAACTTATATGCTGCTATCTGTTTCCTGTATTAGTTCTTGCAAAAGTTGAGTTTTTGCAAGTTCGGCATTATCAGAATTATATTTCTTAAACAGTGATGTATATTCCCGCAAGTCCGAACACACTTATGTATATTCCTTCCTAAGTGAAATGATATGAAACTTCCTTTTAATTAGGCCAAGTATTCATAAATACTGTAGTAAGCTTATCTGATTGAAGTACTTTATGAAATTCATGTGTATACTTAAGAGATTATCTGAACTCCAAATACAGATAGAAGTCAATAAATACAGTGTTGACACTAACTTTTTTATCTGCAGTCTTTGGGGAGGGTCAGTGATAAATCTAGGAACCAAGAGACACAAGGAGAAGTACTTTGATGGAATTGACAGTATAGATTATCCCGGTTGCTTTGCTATGACAGAACTTCATCATGGTATCTGTTTCAGACTTTCAGTCTGTGATCTTTAACCAAGTCTTTGAAATGATCAAATAAACATATGATACTGTCCATGTAGGTTCCAACGTCCAGGCCCTCCAGACGACTGCAACATTTGATCCTTTATCTGATGAATTTGTTATCGACACCCCAAATGATGGTGCCATCAAGTGGTGGATAGGAAATGCTGCAGTTCATGGAAAGTTTGCATCCGTTTTTGCAAGGTTGATCCTCCCTTTTCAAGGCAAGGGAGGAAAACCTGCTGATATGGGTATTCATGCTTTCATTGTTCCTATAAGAGACATGAAAACCCATGAACCTCTCCCTGGTATTGAAATACATGATTGTGGTCACAAGATAGGCCTTAATGGAGTGGACAACGGTGCACTACTATTTCGATCTGTGAGAATCCCTCGAGAAAATCTCCTAAACCGTTTTGGCGATGTTTCTCGTGATGGAAAGTACTCGAGTTCTCTTCCTACCATTAATAAAAGGTTTGCTGCTACTCTTGGGGAGTTGGTAGGGGGAAGAGTTGGTATTGCTAACTCCTCTGTAGGAGTTCTTAAAGTTGTTGTCACTATAGCTGTAAGATATTCTCTTATCCGTCAACAGTTTGGTCCTCCTAAGCAGCCAGAGGTCAGTATTTTGGATTACCAATCTCAGCAGCACAAGCTCATGCCCATGCTTGCATCAGCCTATGCATTCCACTTTGCCACTCTATACTTGATAGAGAAATATTCAGAAATGAAGAAATCACATGATGATGAGGTTGTCGGTGATGTCCATGCTCTTTCTGCTGGACTCAAGGCTTACATAACCTCATATACTGCTAAATCTATCAGTGTATGTCGAGAATCATGTGGTGGACATGGCTATGCTGCTGTCAACCGCTTCGGTGTTTTGCGGAATGATCATGATATATTCCAGACATTTGAAGGTGACAACACTGTTCTTCTACAGCAGGTAGAAGTCTATGTATCCTTTCAAAAAAAAATTATAAAAAAAAGGAGAAGGAAATCTGTATCTACATTCCTTTGCTTAAAGATACCTCTCTAATTTCAGAAGGGCTTTGAATTGATACTTGATAGGTTGCAGGTGACCTTTTGAAGCAATATAAGTCAAAGTTTCAGGGCGGGACATTTACTGTGACCTGGAACTACCTTAGAGAGTCCATGTCCTCATATCTATCCCAGTTGAATCCGGTGACTGCTCGATGGGAAGGCTCTGAGCATCTTCGTGATCCAAACTTCCAGCTGGATGCTTTCAGGGTTAGCTACTTTTAGCAGCTTTTAGAAGATTATGAAAATAGAAAGAAAAGAAAATAAGCTTTAATGTAATCAGTCAAAGGTCATGTATAATTCTAGATGATGATATGGCCTTTTTTTTGTCTAGTATCGTACATCCCACTTACTTCAAAGTGTGGTGCTGCGGCTTCGCAAGCATACGAAGACTCTTGGTGGTTTTGGTGCGTGGAATCGGTGTTTGAATCATCTCTTGACCCTTGCCGAGTCACATATTGAATCTGTCATCCTTGCTAGATTCATAGAAGCTGTTCAGAAGTATACTCTTGCTTTTGAATTTTCGTCCTGCTCTTCATAAACTGTATTTTCTTGTTGATTTATACCATTCTGAAATGGTTATATTGCAGGTGCCCGGAAAAGAATACCCGCGAAGTTTTGAAGCTTGTCTGCGATTTGTATGCTTTGGACCGGATATGGAATGATATTGGCACTTATCGTAATGTAGATTATGTAGCTCCTAACAAGGCAAAGGTATGATCTAAAGCCTATAGGTTATGCCCTACGAGTAATTTTACATTCCTATGAGTGAAAGGAATCAAGTTGGGACCATGTCTCACTGAATTTGACCAACAATTCTTAGTTTCCAGTTTAAGTTTGATGGAAGAAGGTTAGGTTGCAATGACTTGAAAGTTTTGGAATTATGGTCTGGTTGAATCATAAACCGAAACTTGACCTTAGATTTATATAAAATGGTAAATTATAAGTTTAATCCCTTAATTCTATGATGACTTTTTGATAGTTCATGAAAAAATTGGACCTTAGATGTGTTGTTTATCATGGAAATTCATATTCATTTATAAATCTAACCATGATATAGAATCTATTCCTCTATGCAATACAATATGATGTTCAAGACAGTATATTTAGCTCACATTATACTTCTGGTTGGCCTTGGGTTGACCCATTCTGGTTCGGGTCAACTCTGATTCGAACCCAAACCAAATATCGTCTGAAATTACTTGCTGTTGCAAAGTAAGAGCTTGAATTGTAATTGGATTCATGTTGCAGGCTATACACAAGTTGGTTGAATACCTGAGTTTCCAAGTGAGGGGGGTTGCTCGCGAACTGGTTGACGCCTTTGATCTTCCAGAAATTGTTGTCCGGGCTCCGATAGGCATGGCATCAGAAGCATACTCCCATTATACTGAATACGTGGGGTTTTAGTCTGGAGTGTAGCATACATACTGCTTGGTAATGCTCATTGTTATCTTACATAATAATCACATATATGTATGATAATAGGCAGTTTTTCTTGAAAGTAATTGGCAGTTTTTTTGGTGTTGTCTGGAAACAGGCCAAAACTCTTCTATTATAAAAAGTCAAAAGCTACGTTTTCATACATAGAAAGATAATGGAAATATTTGGCCATCTCTTCATCATTATTTGGTTATATTTTTGCAATGTGAAGGGATTCCTCTGCTGAGTGGAAGAGGAACCTGTTTGCATGTTTTCTTTTGTTATTTTCTTTCAAATGGTGAGCTAAACTTGAGTTTAGCTTGACATTGTGTTGGTTTTTCCTTTCTATTTGTATTTATCTATCGAAAATGAGTTGTCTCAGCGTTGCTAAATGTAAGTTTAATCAGATTAAGAAATTAAAAGAAATGCTTTTGTGTGTGTGTGTTTTTAGTCAAATGAGGTTCAATTATATGCATGTCTAAACTTCAGCTTAAGCAAAATTTTCTGATCAAATTTATTTGCTTTTTTTCTCTTTCAAGAAAATTTCCGGAGGATTAGATCAGTCATAGCAGTTAGATTTGTATATCATCTCCGGAGGATTCAAAGAAGACATTACCCAGTTTGTATGCTCAAAATATTTTTTTTTTAAAGAGAGGAAAGAGATATGAAGCAGCTATTACTCTCACTTGAACTTGATTATTCACACAACATATCCAAGAGTTCCACAGTTCTTATATTCGATACAGGCTGTCTCATTTGCCTTCTGAACATCTTCGAAACACTTAACAGCTGCTTCGGATATCTTTGTCAGTTGATCAAACATCATCTTTAGGCCCGTCTGCAAGGTGCTCAAGTTTACTTCTCTTCTGTCACATTCTTCGTTCTCATTCCTCAAGTCTTCATACAATCTTTCCACCTTTTTTGACTCGAGAACTGAAACAATGCCTCTAATGGCGCTGCATAACTCATCAAATGGAATTGAATTTGCTCCCACCAGCCAGCTTTGGCATAGAACAAAAACTGGAGGGGAGAGAACTCGGTGAGCAGTGAAGATCACCTTTTTACCTCTGCGGCGATCTTGGGGCGGTAATATACACTTTTGAAGCCAGTTATTGAGAGATTCGACATAGGATTTATGAGCATAGATCCAGTTTTCAAAGCTGGAGCTAAAACTGTTGATCTCATTATGTAGATGAGTGAGAGCTTGCCTGTAGCTGTCACTTTTGAAGGCCTCTGTAGAGCTCTTTATGTGATAGGCCAAGGAGATAGTGATGAACTGAGAATGGTGGCACTCCAACATAGCTTTCCACATACGAATCAGGCTGTCAGAAAGTAAGAATGATTTTAGTGGTTAAAAAATGCAACGCCCTATTAGATTATTTTACAAAAATGCAGCTCAGACATCCAATGTTTGTTGATGCAGTGAGAGTCACTTTAAGTGAGACCGATCCTAACCAAAAGGACTGTGCTTAGATTTATATGCCAAAAGGTCTTCTAACTAGCAAGTGAATTCTAACTAGCAAGTGAATTCACTTGATATGTTTCATGCTTTATATAGGCTATGTTATATGAAGCTAAAATTCTAAGTTTAAATTTTAGACTTCTTTTGTTTTTCGGTATATAAAATGTAGGAATCCTAAAATTCTAGTAGATGCGGCTATGTAATATTTGATATAATTTGGTTCTCTAATTCATATGAACATGAAACGATAAGATTATGCAAGGAGGAGATTAAACCAGTGTTTCCTTTAATGTTGAAAGCTTGTATTTTCATATAGAATTTCATGATAGATTCCCAGGAGTTTAGTGATAGTCCAATCAAATTCAGTAAACCCATGCATTAGGATAATTACTAAGTCCCTAGGTGGAATTAGTTTAACATGCAGGGAAACTTGATATACTCTACTCGTGAAGTATTATAGGAAACATTCAATGGTCAGCAGTTCTGTAGATATTTTTTCAGCAAATATGACATTTATAAATCAGATTAAGCATAGGAAAGTAACAAGATAATTAGATTCAATTCAGAGTTTATTTCAGCAAGGGAATTAAACAATAGCAAAGCTGAAACGATCAAGAATTCAGAAGTTCAATTCCATCAAGAGAGCACAAATAGATTTGGATTTCCGACAATCAAACAAGTGCGGTAAGCATGATTGGATTCAGAAATTTTGGATAACATATTTTAGAAAGTTGAGGATTCAAACTATGATTGAACTCTCGATCATAATCAGTGAAAATTTGAACTAAATCTAAGTTGAACATAAGAGAAAGATGAAATAGTAACCATGCCTAATAAATGAGATACCGAGGAAGAAGTAGCAAACATAGCACAGAGATGCCAATGAGTTTTGTCCATAACCAATGCTTCCACTATTATAATTTGCTTGTGACATTAAAGAACCTGGATGTAGGCTATATGGTAAATCCATAGATAAATGCACCGCAGGAACCACACAGTAAACCCAGTGGTAACCCACCAAGTAATCCACCTCTCTCTGTGAGAAAGATTGGATACTGAAATTAAAATCATTCATTTTAATTTACACTTAGTTTTAGCATTTAGGTTCATTTAGCAGGAACCTTTTGCACGTAAACCTAGACACACAAACCTTCACTGGTTGTGTGAGATTTACATTAGCGATTCCTTTTGCTGCATCAGCTTGGTATCAAAGCTAAACATGTTGAGAATATATAGCTCACCTTCATTTTTTGCATTCATCATTTGTGGTATATAGAAAATAAATGAAATGCTATATTTCTCTTCTTTTACAATTGACCGATGGTTTAGTTAGTTTGGGAAGCACTAATCAGAGTAATATGTCAATTTATATGTATCATGGTCATCATACTACGCAGACGTTTGTTTTATCATGTGTTACCTATGATATTCATGGTTTCATTAACTAAGTTTTTTGGATTGTGAAATTGAAAATAATGAGTTTGATGCATCAAAAAGCCTAAAGCTCAAGCTAAGAAATTGGGTTTTTGAAAGTTTCATAACATATAGATAGGTTTTTATTTTCTTGGCTAATTAATGGAGCTAAACTAAGGAACTGAATCACATACCCATGTATCAACTCTAGAAGCTGGGGATGCAATTCATCATCTCTCAATCTCTCGATCTTCTTAGATATCGAATCAACTGCATGAACTGAAACCTGCAGCTGAGAATGCAAATCTTTTACGGCAACCCTTGTTTTCTGAATCATTTCAGAATTCAAGTCCTTGGCACAATAATGTCTAAGAAGTCTGCATTTCTGATCATATGCTTTTTTGATAATTTGGCTTGACTGCATAAATAAAAAAACAAATAAAGCAAAAAATACTGAAATTTTATTCAACTTCTTAGGCAAGAAGATAGTTGAAATGTAGTGACACTAAACACAGAGTTGATTGGTATAGTTGGACTCTAGAGATGTTGCACAATAACATTTACATTTTGGGTGATCAAAATTTTAATAAATAGGCCCAAAAAACTAACAGCCAATTACAGGTTCCTACTTTTGAATTACTTGAAATTGGGTCCTAAGGGCATTTCTATCGAGCAATGTCTGATCTCTCAGGTCAGCATGGGTTTTCAATAGTCCCAACTCATAAAAATCGTAAAATTGGAGAAAATTTTCAGTTCATGGATTGGCCTGTTAGCATTATTACTGTTATTATACAGATGAGGATATTCATGTATTTTCTTTTGTACTTTTTTATATGGCCAAGATATGCCTCGCCATGATGTATTTTGCGTCCCAATCATCTTATAAGGGCTTTATGTACTTTTTATAGTTTAATATAAAATGCTTGGGTCATTGTTTAAGAAACCACGATGCCTATTGTGCCTTCTGTTCATTTTTTTTTAAATTGAAATTTTGAAGTGGCATGTATGCAAAAGTTCCAATTCTTTAATATCTTTGCTCTCTTTTCTTCTCCTTCCAGCTTACTTCTTTGCTATGTTGGGCACAACACGTGCTTGAAAAAAGATCTTGGTTGTCTTTTTTCTTCTTCTAGTTTTGCATGCTTCCAACTTATGTTATTCTTGGAAGAAGTTTGGATTCTGCAAATGTAGAGTTTAATCGGTCTATTAAACCCAATTTCTTTTTCCTTCCAGTGGCAATTGTCTCTCGTAAAAGAAACTTACGAGCATCATTTTCTAGAAGATTCATGAAGAAGACCACTGAAAGGCGAGCCCTCTCTTGTTTTAGAAGTTATAAGCGAGGGTATAGAGAGGAAAATTCATGTAAGTGTAATATTTTCTTCACAGAAGTACTTAATTGAAGCTTCTTGCAGACCTCAACATGGAGTTAATTCTGTATACAAATGTCTATTTCCAGTAATGAGAAGTGTAAACTGAATAGCATTTTATAAATGGCTTTCTTTATAGAACATAAAGCACTCAAACTCATACCTTCACCTCATCATAAAGTTTTTTCTCCCAAACATACAATCTTTCCAATGTGCAGGAATGACTTCCTGATATCATACAAAATTCTTTGCTCATGCTGTGGATACCTTCACCATTTTCATCTTTCTGTGATAAAGCAAGATATTTTTTCGATAAAGACGATGACGATAGAGACGAGATCGAACGATTCCAAGTAATAACTTTCATCTCATGCTGCACGGGTTCTATTCATACATAAGATGCATTAGATGCAAACATCATCATGATAATTAGGATATGCAATTATATGTCATACAAACATTTTGGAACACTACATATCAACCGCAGTTCAAAGATAACATCTAAGTGAACTTCTTTTAAAGATATAAGAATATTCTATTGTGTGTAATTTATGAAGTATCAAATATTTACAAAAATTTAAGTGCACTTGCTGTTAGAGAAAGACTATTTTTAATAGCAACAAAATTAGCTTGCAAAACCAAAACAAAAATATGATAAAGGGAATTATATGTACATACTACTTGAATCTTTCTATATTACATATTTGACATATAAATCTTACAACTTACATGCAAACTGTTCGAATTTTGTTCATATTTTAAATACTTTCCTACTGTTTGTTTCAACCAGTTTAATCAATAGTACTTTTACATATATATATATATATTTGTACTTGAAGTAATGGACTACACTTTTATATAATATATTTCTTTTATGTGCATACATGTATGAAAACAAATATATATATATGATGCAAAGATGTATACAAGAAAAAAAGACTATATTAAAGTTCTCTCACAAGAAAGATATTAACTTATAGTACAACTGGCAAAACCTGGCGCAGGGAATTTCAAGAAGAAAATGACAGATTTATATGAAAAACCATTGAAGAAAAAACACAATACATAGAGATAGAGAAGAAAGCTTCACTAATCAATAAGAAGATTAGTAGTTTTAGCCTTAGCCTTGCTCGTAAGATTTTCTACGAGGAAGCCCTTTATTCTTCCACAATGTCAAGGTTATGAGGAAAGTTTTACTCTTCCTTGTGACTAAAGTCACCAAAATTATAAATAACTTCCTATAAGAAATTTCTCGATAACAATGGAGGGACTTCATGCATTCGCCTCTTCGAAGAAGACGTGCCCCATTTTACCACACTATTAGGGAATCCAAGCTATATTAGTCGTTGCCCATGTAATCAATGACAATTTGGCCCTAGTCACATGCAACTATTACCACGATATCAGCTTCTAGAACGTAATCATGTATGGAGCCAACCCAACCACTATTGACAATTGTATACATTGGGTTTTTTCTATACATATCGAACTCAGGGAAGACCCTGGAAACTTGATCCGAGCATCCTAAAGAACTACTAAGAAGCTATTGAAAAAGAAAGAATGAAGAAGAATATTTTTTGTAACAAAAGAGGGGGAGTTCAATTCTATAATCTCTTTTTGGGGAATTCATCACATAGTGAAGCCCTTTTTTCCTACCACTGTGGATTTTTCTCATCAAAAAGGTTTTTAAGATAAAATATGGTCTATAAGCGAGGGTGTCTTCTCTCAGGTTTGACATGTAGGGATGCCTTAGGTCAGAGCAGATGTGTAAGGTAACCTTTGGTCGAAGCGGATATATCAAAGCACAATGCACTGATCTTGGTGGAATTCATGTCGTAGGCTAACTTGGGCTTGGATCTTCCTATACCTTGAGGAAAATGTAGATTGCCGAAGCTAGAAGTAGTTAGGTCTTAGCCAAAAGGACCGTTTCTCAGAATATGATGCCTTATGGCACTCTTGTTGACGCTAATATATTGTTCAAAGCTTGATTATGTGGGACTGCAAGAGGAAGAGGAACTTCGTGATGTCTTGACTTCTTGTATTTTCTACGTGAATGGCTAAGATCAACTTAACACTTTCATTGTAATTAGATTTTCATACATGTAAAATACATGTAGAGCATTTGTGTAGATGTTGATTATATTAGCAAAAACAAATACCAATAGAATATTCGAAACATCTATAAAGATTAGATGTAAAGCATGTAATATAAGAAGATTCAAGTAGTTAACAAATGTGCTTTTTTGTACTTAAAATTCTATGTTATCTTTTGTTTATATTACAACTGTATCTTATATCATATTACTTAGAGAAATTAATTGTTTGATTTGATGATATGTTTAGATAATATAATAAAATATTACAAGATTGTTGCTCTAAGTTGTAATGGAGAGAAGTTAGATTGATTTGATTTTCTATTATCATCTATTAATGTAATAATAATATTAACGCAAATAAACAATAAGATAATGTAGATGTCTAGATAACATTGAACAGCAAGCTCCCCCTTAGAAATAAGTGATTCCCACGTAAGAGAACTTACCATGATCTGCTGGGTTCTGCTCCTTGCAGCATGCAAGATGCAAAGATGAAAGAAGCCTTGAATTAGGCCATTTTCCTGCATAAACACAGCTTGATTTTGTGAGATAAGCCAGTTAATCACTATGATATTTGCATAAGTTCATCAGAATCATGCATTTCACATTGTAACAGACCTAGAATCCCACTTGAGATGCTGAGCCAGATCTTTCTCGTCTCCAGCATCTTCGAAACATCGATACTTGCTTCCGCAGATCGAAAGAAACGGTGCTCTATATCCCTAACGCTAGACAAGAAGTCCTTAGCCCTATGGGTGATGAACTCACTAGCATCTTCTCTTTTCGCGCAGAGCTCTTTGTGATCTACCTCAACTTTATCAATCTGAAAATCTAAATTTTCAATCTTACAGCCCTCAATAATGCTGCCTATCTGCTCCTCCTTTCTTCCAGTGCAGGATTTCAGCTGCTCCTTAATTAAAGGGACTACTTCCAGTTCCCTTAACTGATGCAAATCTATCAGGTTTATGAACTTTGGGCTTTGAAGCTTTTCATTCGCTTCTGCTATCTCCGAATCGAAGAAATCCCATGAGGAGCTGATCTGTGCTGTAACAGCCGGACTTGCTGATGCCCTCGTGCAGCTCAGCTGAGGAGATAGAGGGCTTTCTTCGCTCATGGCGGGCGACGAATGAGAAGCAAACGAGGAAGGAGACAGGGCTCTCCCTGCATCCATATTTTCCGGCAAAGATTCAGGGGATATCTCAGCCTCCACAAACTGCGTTAGCGCTGCGCCAATGTTACGGAGAGATTGGATGAAGTAAAGGTGAGCGGCAGAGAGGGCGTATCTTGAATCAATGGCTTGCTTGATGTGCTGAGTTCTCTCTTTACAGAGACGAAGAGGATCAGCTTTGCGAGGCTTTGAGAGTGAAAGACCCATGGAATCAAACAAGAATGTAGAAGCTAGATTAGAAAACCATTGCAGCAGAATGGAGGAAGAAGGACTCCATGATCTTGTTCAAGCTTGAGGCACAGACGCCATCTGAAACCCCATTTTCTTTCTGAATCAAAGATTGAAAGCTTTCAGGCCTGATCAGGAGCTCACAATGTGCTTCGCTCTTCTCTCCCGGAGCAGAGAGCCTGCTTTCCCGGCCGTTGGCAAGAGATAAGACAAGTGGAAAAAAGCTTAGCCATGTGAAGATGAAGTAGAGAGAGAGAGAGAGAGAGAGGACATTTATCTCTACAGAGATTTTCAGCTCTGCGATTCAGCGCCCTGTCCCCGTCTTGTTACTTTTGAGTTCTTTAATGCCTTTTGGATTTCGGCACTTACGAAGAGGGAGAGATTAGGTGAGCAGTTAATGAAAGGGAATTTACATCATTTTTAAAGATATTTTTATTACTGGTTTAATCTTTAAAAAATAAATATATACATCTATTATCTAAAAAAAATTATATTTATATCTGTCATTTTAAATAAAAAATATTAAAAAAATATTTGATAATTTCTCATGAGTAATAAATATAAACTTAAATGATGATAAATATAAATATTTTTTTTTGAAGTTAGACTAATGATAAGCTTATTTAATATATTTAATGATCACATGCTAATTTTTTGTTCCATGATAAAAATAAAATAATTTAGGAAAATTTACATATAGAACACTGAATTCATCATAAATTACGCATTTCACCATCTTTTAATAAATATTACACATATCACATTTTTTTACATTTCTATTGTTACAATAGAAATGTAGAACTTATAAGTAGAGTGTGATATGTGTAATATTTATTAAAAGATGATGAAATGTGTAATTTGCGATGAATTTAATGTTCTGTATGTAAATTTTCCAATAATTAAAAAAAAACTTCTAATATTTATTAACTAAAAAAAGAAATTATTAAGTAGGCACAAAGGGGATTTCCATATAGGGACTAGAGGAGCAGGCCCACTAGCTTAGTGTTTGCAACTTTGTACGTAGATTAGAATAATAAAAAAAAAAACTTTTGTTCGTAGATTCTAAAAAAATAATAAAAAAAAACTCGCACACATCAATTGGGAATCGACTTACGGAGCGGGAAACGCAAGGCCCTAGCTTGCGTTTCCGCGGGAAAATTGCAACGACCTGCGGGACAAAGACGTTCACGTGACGCCTGTAACCCATCTCGCCTCACGTGCAGAAGATGGATTTAAAATTCAGTAATTAAAAAAAAAATTTTTGATAAGAAGTAATTAAAAAGTTTTAAAAATTTAAAAAATTAAAAATTAAAAAATATAAAACATAACTTAATTATTTATTATTCTTAATTTTTTTCTTACTAAACTACTCTTACTCCGCCTGAAAATTCTAAAAAAATGAGAATTACAGGGAAGATAGGGAGGACAAATTTATAAAAAACTTTTACTCAGAAGTCATCTGCCGTGTTTATAAAAAATTTTACTCAGAGGTCGCCCGCGAGTTCTTGTATTTATGAGTCGCCCGCTTCTGCTAAAATGAAGTCGCTCAGCTTGCGGGCAACTTCTTTGTAACAGAAGTTGCCCGTTCGTCGAGCGACTTTCACTTAACGGCAGCGCGACTAACGGCGTCAGACATGCTCTTTTTGTTAAGTTTTTTTTTAATTACACTAATTAGTTAATTACTTAATTAAATATGCTTAAATTAAAAAAAAAAGCATCAACTTGAATGAATAATTTTTAAAAACATTAATTAAAATATAATTATAAGTAAATTCTAAATATCTATTTGTAATTTATTCAAAAAAACTGCAGGAAGAGTTGTTTTGGCCCAACCGCTGGTTAATGAAAGAATTTCTCAGAAAACTTCCTAAGTTTTATTTAATTCAAGTTTTTTTTTTGACCAAAAATATTTTATTTTTTAAATTTAATAATAAATTTTATTTTAATATTAAAAAGTACATAATATATAAAATAAAATTAATTCTAATATTTAAACTTGTATTGAATATAAAATAAAATTAATTTTTACAATTAAAATTTATATTAAATAAAAAATTTTTAACTAATGCTAGTCGTTCTCATAAATAATATAAATTTTAAAATTAATTAGTATTTTTATATGATAATCACATGCATAATTTTTTAACTTTATTCTTGACGCAACAATTTTTTTTACGCGCTTGGAAATTACGATGATAATATAATTCAAATTCTAAGAAGTTTTTGGAAGTGCACAACACACGATTTAATATCTACGTCTGTAGTGAAAGTTACATACATTTAATGTAGCACATATCTATTGAATTCTAAAGAGTGTGGACAGTCCATACCCAATAATTTTTTTTAAATTTTCAGGTAAGTTCCTTCTCCAGTAGACTTTCCACACCCAATAATTTTTTTTAAATTTTCAGATAAGTTCCTTCTCCAGTGGACTAGGAGTAAAGTTGTTAATTTCATTTGAAAATTGGAAATCGCTCAAAGATTGAATCAAATTTTGGATTGAATTGAGCTCGACTTAATCCAAATGAGCTCACTAACAAGCCATTTTTATGACTAAAGATGTTATCAATTCAATCTTAAATCTTCGTAGGATTATATTGATTAAAAAATAAAAAATTTTATATATATATATATATATATGCGTTTGAATTTAGTATAATTATTTTTTGCAAAAATTTAATAGAATATTTCATTAGAAGTTTTTTCAAAAATTTTATTCAAATTATGTTTATTGTATATTAATTTTATTATTTTTATTTTTAAACATTAAGAATAAAAAATTAATCAAATGTCAATAGATTTTGGCTCGGATCAAATGTAAATCGATAACAAATAAATCTAACTTAAATCGAGATTAAATCGAATTATTCTCATTTATTATTTAAATTGAATAAAATTTTTTTAATATAGTCTTGAGCTGAAATTGGACCGTCTATAAACTGGATCGTTAACAGCTAGGATGTGCACAAAATTAATTATTAATTTGTTAATCAAAACATGAAATTTTAAAAAATAAATAACGATTCACGGCCTGTCGCAACACGACATCGGCCGTCCAATTCTCCATCTTGAACAGCTATACGGTTGGAAAATTCCCGCATAACAAACTTTATGCAAGCTGTCGTACAAAGTTGGCGGTCCCCCCGCACCGAGCTCTTTTTTTTTCATGTTATTATTATATTTATTTTTATTATCGAAACCGAACGATTCTCTTGCTCGTGAGTGTCGAGTTGATGGCCTCAAAACGTGTGCTCGGCCTCCGCTTCCACCTGTCCGCCACTCTCCCTTACGCCTATCTCCATCTCAACGGGAAGCCTGTAAGGGCTCTTGACGCTCGTCGCCCTCTTCGTTGATGGCGGAGATCCCTTTTGCCGGCATATTCTCGCCCGCCTTCAAGCTCTCTGCGCCACCGGCTGCCTCCCCGTTACATAGTTCCGCTGCCCGGTCGCCGCCGCGTAGGCGGAGAAGAGATCCACACACATTTGCTGCCGCGGGTGGGCCTACGACTCCATCGCGCGTGGAGATCTTCTCCTCCTCCGGTACGGAAGTTCCCTCACCCTTTACTTTCTGAGCTATGGGTCTTGCTCCCCTGTGCCTCTTGTTCTCGATTGTGTTATTTATCGGGCTGGATTTGGTGGATTCGGCAGAGTACTCGGACGGTAGCATTGTCTTCCGGTTTGGAGACGCCGCGGAGGCTGCGAAGAAAGAACCGGTGGAGGAGGTGGAAGGTAGGGCAGAAAGCTCAAGTTCTGAGAGGGGAAGATCGGAATTTTGCGCGTCGATTGATGAGGGGGCCGATGTGAGCTCGGATTCCGACGTTTCTGATGTCACGGATGGATTAAGTGGAGGTCCTATCAGTGTTTGTACAGTTGATGAAGAAGAAACTACTCGATTGCCGAATGCAGGGCTGGAATTAGAGGGATCTCTTGGTGAAGGAAGTTCAATTTCTGTTGAAGCCTGTGGTCATTCAAACTCTGTTGATGAAAATAGTATTGCTTGTTCTGGAAAATTGGAGAAATCCTCCAAGGTGGACAATGAAATTTGTGAGGTTTCTTTGCAGACCGATGAAGTATTGCAGGATGCTTATGAAGAGAAAGGCGCTGATTTTGAAAGGGAGAAAAACGATGGCCCGAGTAATGGGCTTCCTCTTGTTGCAGGAGTAGATGAAGCTGAAGTACCTCAAGCGAGAGACATCAAAGGTGCGTCAGTAGATGATGGCCGTGGAGACATTGGAAGGTTTGTGGAGGATACTGGGGATTTGACAGAGTCTATTTCTGATGAAACTTCATTGAGTTCAGATATAGAATATAGTTCTGTTGTGGAGGAAGGGGAGACATTCAATAAGTTAGCCCCATCTGAGGTCGGTTTATTTATACAGTCTTTTCGTCAATATTTACTCTCTTGTTGCTCATATTTTGAGTACTACTATACATAAACTGGGCTAATAAGGCTGGTACGGGCATTGGCATGGCCATTTCTATCCCGAGTGTGGGCTGTACCAATTACATATTTTATTGTTCTCCTTATGAATATATTATTTGAAGTGAACTTGACACAAAATTCAGAAGAAGAGAGTAGGGATAATCTATTGGAGATACAATTATATGCGTGTATATTGAGGAGTTCAAAGTTTGAAGGTTCTATAGAATGATCTGCATAAGTTAGAACACATGCAATGCCTGGCATTAGTAATTGTTATAAAGAGAATTGTAAAGCTTAATTCTAAATTTTTGTTTGTTTATTAGTTCAAGTATAATCATTCATGGTCAGAATATTCATATTTGTTTTATGAATGATACTTTTTTGACAGACTTCATCGTTTGATGAACCAAAAGATGATCATTGGATTGCTGAGTTAGATGAAGTAAAAAAATATCCTTCTATCAGTTCAAGGTGATTTCAATTTTATGAACAGCTTGAAGTTGTCAGTGGTTCAAGTTCATATTTTGTTCTAGCATTTCTTATTAACGCAGTGTTGGCAACTAGCCAATTCATTGATGTTAATCAATGTTATATTAAGTTTTTGATTCTTGGGTCCACATTGTTGAACTTGAAATTTGGCCTCTAGTGGATGGATCACGTTAGCTTTTGGTTGTATTTTCTTTCTTTGAAGTATTAGTTCTCAATTTGAGTTCTATTGCAAAAGGCTCGTACCTCTGTTATTTTTTGAATAAATTCTTGAGTTCTTTATATGATTTAGATGTTTCTTCCACTTACATTGTGCCAAAATCATATTTTACATGTTTGTTGTATGGTGTCTTTCGTCTTTTATTTTTATCTCTTTTAGGCTCTTAAGGATTTATATAGGAAGCTAGACACTATAGAAGGAGAAAGATAATTATATAGAATGGCCAAGGCAAGAAATAGAAAATTAAAGACCTAACTCAAGTAAAATGTATTAAGGATGAAGATCAAAAAATATTTTTTATAGAAGAAAATATGAAAGATAGATGGATGAGTTACTTTCAACAGCTTTTCAATGAAAGATGTGAAAATTCAATTGATCTTACGGAACTCAGCACCCTAAAAGAAAATAAAAATTACTCTTACATTTGACGTATCAGTAAAGCTGAAGTCTGGAAAACTTTAAAGAAGATGAATATAAAAAAGCAGTAGGACCAGATAACATCTTAATAGATGTTTGGAAGTGCTTAGGAGATGATTGAGTTTCTTGGCTCACCAGATTGTTTAATATGATTTTGAAGACTAAAAAAATGTCAAATGAATAAAGAAAGAGTATATTAATACCTATTTATAAAAATAAAGATGATATATAGAATTGTGCCAATTATAGAGGAATTAAATTAATGAGTCATATTTTGAAACTTTGGGAGATGATGATCGAACATAAGTTATGCTATAATACTAAGGTATCAGAGAATCAGTTTGGTTTTATGTTAGGTAGATCTAGTATAGAAGCTGTTCATTTATTGAGAAGTTTAATGGAGAAGTTTAAGGAGAGAAACGAAAACGTACATTTGATTTTTATTGATTTGAAAAAAGCTTATAATAAAGTCTTAAGAGAAGTACTTTGGAGAATTTTAAAAAAGAAAGGAATTTGCATTGCTTATATTCAAGTTATTAAAGACATGTATAAAGGAGACCTGTGTTCGGACATAAGGATATTTGGCTAAGGATTTTTCTATTGCAGTTGGATTACACCAAGGCTTGGCTTTAAGTTCGTATCTTTTTGCTTTGATTATGAAAGTTCTGACTGGGCATATCCAAGATGAGGTGCTTTGGTGTATGCTCTTCGCAGATGATATTATCATTGAAGAGAAAACTAAAAAAAGGAGCTAAAGCGAAATTTGAGCTTTGGAGGAATGCTCTAGAATCTAGAGGTTTTAATCTCAGTAGATCAAAAACTGAATATATGGAGTGCACATTTAGTTAAGAAAGAAATACTTATATTGGAGATGCGATAATTGGTGATCAAATACTTTAGATACCTTGGATCAATCATTCAAGATGATGGTGAAATAAATAATGATATTATTAGCAGGATTCAAGTAGGATGGCTAAAATGGAGAAATGCTTCTGGTGTGTTGTGCGATAAAAAATTTCTATCCAGACTTAAGGGTAAATTTTATAAAACTGTAGTAAGACCAACAATAATATATAGTGCTGAATGTTGGCCTGCAAAGAGGAAACACACAAATAAAATAAATATTGTAGAAATGAGGATGCTAAGGTGGATGTGTGGATATATACGAAATGGTAGAATGAGAAATGTGTATATCCGAAAGAAAGTTGGTGTTGCATCAATTGAGGATAAACTATGAGAAAGTTGGCTTAGATGATTTGGACATATAAATTGTAGACTGATTGAAGCTCCAGTTAGAAAAATCGAGCTATTGGATTTTGCCCATGTACAAAGAGGAAGAGGGAGACAAAAAAAAAACATGGCAAGAAATTATAAGGAGTAATCTTAGTTACTTAGACTTAGATAAGAATTTGGTAATTGATAGAGTGCAATGGAAACAAAGGATTCATGTAGCCGACCTCACCTAATGGGATTAAGGCTTGGTTGTTGTTAGTAACACCTTTTATTGCACTGAAATCTTACTGAATACTGACGTATTTACTTTTGCAAGCCAGGAAGGAAGCTGCATCAGTACCAATGCTTTCACTTTCTTCTGGGGCTGCATTGTTGCCTCATCCTTCTAAGGTATGCTGCCGCCTTTTGACCAACTCTCTTAGAAAGTTGTAGGAAGATATTATTATCGTACATGATAACTATAGTTTCCACTTTGCATTTTCTGTTGTAAACCATCTAAATCTGGATTTGGGTTTCGATTCCTAGATATACATCAAAACTATTTGCTTGGGTAGTGAAAGTGTAACTCCGACTTCTGTACAGTTAATTGCAGAACATACTAATTGGTCTTTGTACTGCAGAAATCATTTCCTGCAACTAAAGACCGAATAAGTTAAATAAATGAAATCACGTCAAAGTGAACAATTATGGAAAGTTATGCTACTACTGCTGAAGTGCATGTTATGTTTTCTTTTGAAGATTGTTGTCCATTGGAAAAATATCCTATTTGCTCTTTGTGATTCTTTCATCCAGACCCATGGAAGGGATTTAATCAATCAGATTTTCCCTGAATTTTCTTATTACTAGTTCTTCTTGTAGCTGATTCTTTCATCCAGACCCATGTTGAAGGGCTTTTTTATAGATCAATAATTTCTTCCAGGCATTGACAGGTGGGGAAGATGCATACTTTGTTGCTTGCAGAAATTGGTTTGGTGTAGCTGACGGCGTTGGCCAATGGTCATTGGAAGGTATGTCCATACTCCTTATACAGTTTACTTAATAATATTCATTTGAAGATAGCAATTTTCTTAACTTTGCTCATGTTGTGATAAGGAATTAATGCTGGATTGTATGCAAGAGAGCTGATGCAGAATTGTGAGAAGTTCTTGTCAGAGTGCGAAGAAGTTTCAAGATATATGCCATCAGACGTCCTCATTCAGAGCGCACTAAGATCACATTCTCGCGGATCTTCTACTATTTTGGTTGGGTTTTTCAGTGGCCAGGTTTGGTTCTGGATTAACTGGATTCCATAATTTAGCCTTGTAATGCTATTCAATGATGGCTGTCGAGCTAGACTAGACATAAATATCAGCATTATCATTTGCCTTATCCCAGCTATAATAGGCTTTCGGTCCTTCCATTAGTTCTTCAGTTAAATGAAGCTGAAAACAAGAAAACTTCTTGTTTTATAAGATTTTTTTAAAAAGTAAAATAAAATAACGATGTGGGCCTATACTTAAAATCTAAAAATGACATTTAAAAGAACATTTCACATCCATTTGATTGCTCTATTAGAGGCATTAAATGGAAAAACTTTTATTTTTTTTATTACTAAATAGATTGAATCTCCTATTTGGATCAATGTGCAAGTACTTATGTAATTACTTCAGAAATTTAATTTGTAGGATAGTTTATATCTTAAAGACCTAAATGTTGCAAATTCAAATATCATGGTTCAAAATGTAGTGATCTACAAGCAAATGTGGTATTAAATAGCTACAGATGGTGAGAAAAGGCCCAAAAATTGATTATAATGATCCTGATAATGAAGATTTTCATTGATTAGATTCTGAATGTTTTTTTTTTTGCAGGAAGTACATTTGGCCAACATAGGAGACTCTGGATTTGTAGTAATTAGAGGTGGTCAAGTTTTGAGCAAATCCAAGCCGATGTTGTATGGATTTAACTTCCCGTTGCAGATTGAAGGTGGTGACGACCCCTCAAAGTACATAGAGGTAAATGTCGAATTCCTGACATGATTTTTCATTATTTCTCTAAAAAATGCTATGATTGTATATATATATATATATATATATATATATATCTTCTTCATTCATTCAGGCTTACAACATCAGTTTAGCTGAAGATGACGTGATCGTGACGGCAACTGATGGCCTTTTCGACAACCTGTTTGATCAAGAAATTGCCGACATCGTGTCAAAATCTTTGCATGCCAACCTCAAACCTGCGGTCAGAATTCTATCCTTCACTTGTAGGGCCTGCAACAAGTCGACTTCATATCAAACTTTGTCTCAAACTTTTTAGAATCAGATCGAAAGGTCTTGAATGCTTCAAACACTCGAGGTTGATGTAGACACTTACGAAAGGGAAGAAGAGCAGGAAAGAAAAGCTAGTGATTTTATTTTAACTCAACTCAAAATTGATTTCGGCTCCAACTTTGACTCGAACTCGACTCAAAATATTCAGTGAATTTCGGTTTTCTGTCATTTTCGCGGCCCTATTCCTCTTAGAATCATGTTAATTTTTTTTTGGTGGTGTTGAATTGCTGCAGGCTATTGCTGAGTTATTAGCATCGAGGGCTCAGGAGGTGGGTAGATCAGCAGCTGCTAGAAGTCCATTTGCTGAAGCTGCTCATGCGGCCGGTTATCCCTCGTTCACCGGCGGCAAGCTTGATGATGTGACTGTGATCGTTTCCTTTGTTCAGAAATCGGACTGATTTTCAGCTGCTGTGATCTTTGTGAAACTCTAGTTTTACTATGGTTAAAGGTTAACCTAAATCCTCAACATTTTCGTCTTCATTAGCCACTAAAAATCTTTTTTTTCCCTGTTCAATGTTTTTTTTTTTTAATTATTAGGGTAATTTGTCCTAATCTGTAATTAGACCGTGAGTGTTTATTCTTAATATTTTTTAAATATGCATCTAAGTTTTCAGCTATAGCAGAAAAAATATACATGGGAGCAAAGTAGAGGGATCAATTGCTAATTTTAAACAGTAAGAACTTATCGTTATTATTATTATTTTTCGTGAGTATAGCTCGAGTATGACTCGTGCTTTTGTTATATTTGATTTGAAACTCGCTCAAATTTAGAATCGATAATTTCCTTTGAACTTATATTCCTGCATAAAATATAAGTTAAAGATATTTTCACTACAACGATGGAGTAGGATCACAAAGCAGTAATGAAAAGAAGAGCGGCTGCTGAGCTGAGAAGAAGAGCGATCAAAGGAGACGATTGAGCCACCGTTGAATCCGATTCGCGCGATTCGGGAGCGTGCAGTGCTGCTGGTGATGGGGATGGAGCTGGATCGGATGGAAAGAATGCTGGCCCTGGTGCTGAAATCATTAATTAGTAAAAAAAAAAATTAATTTGATTTTATTATTAATGTAAAAGAATATGCAAGAAAAATAATAAATATTCTTTCTGATTATTGACATTTTTTCTTTTCATTCTTTTTTTTTTTTTTTTGACATTTGAGTGAGTTGAATTGATACTCTTCGAAGAAGATAGCCCTCAAGATGCTCCTTGGGTGGTCGAAGATCTGTACTTATGTGAATTGGGATTTAATCTCGGGGACTCATATGACATTTACCATAAATAATCATATGAAATAAAAAATGGAGGATTAACGCGGTTAATTAGCAAACCTCGGCAGGCGCCAAACCCGGGGATGGGAACCACCATGCATTTGACGGGCAGCTGGAGCAGCCTGGTCAGGTTGAAGGGCAGCCCGAGGCCAGCGGCCGCCTGCGCCACCGGGTAGAGGCACTCCGACCTCCCGACGGCGACCGACCACACACCGGAGCAGCACGGAACGCTCGGCTCCGAGTCAGGGCTCCCCTGGCTCACAAAACTCAGGCAGTCCGTCACCTTATACAGCTCGCCGGAGCAGTCCGGCGCCGGCGCTGGCGCCATTGCGGCCACTGCGATGAACAGCAACGCTGGAGAGAAGATGAGAAGAGAGACGAGCTTCTTCATCGTTATAGTGAAGGTATGCGTGATGAGTTGAATGGGAGGATCTATACAGAGAATATATATATTCATTTTATACATATTAGGCGTTACAAAGGAAGAGGAAAGTGGAGTTGCATTCTTTAGAAGGAGATATACTATATTGAATGAGAGTACATGAGAATTGTGCTTTTAGGATGGGTGTCGAAATAGGTAGTGTTTTCATGTTGAACTCAAACCTAATTCGATCTGATTAACTGATGCTAATAGAGAGACATCTTCAACTAGACACGAATGAACACCCTAGGCTGATGGCCTAACGATCATCAAGGCGGATGGCCTTCGATCTCCTTCTAGATAGACAAAATATTCTCGTTCTAAAGGATATTTCAACGAGAACGATTGATGCTCATCATTTTCCATGTTAGCCATGGTTCTCCCATGACAACTAATAACACTCCATTATCACCACTGAAAATAGGTGGCGGCGCTAATGGCCAATCAACATGGCCTAGACTTTGTTGGCCCAATCTTTAGACAAATGGTTAATAGGATCATAATTAGAGATGTCCTATAGCTGTTTCTCCAACTATATATAATCGAACAACTTATTATACTTCCGTTAATTCAGTTCGACTCTCGTTTCCATTGCTCGGAGGAGTCCAATGACTCTCGATTAGTTACCATTTTACTTTCACCCTAAGAAACATGTCAGGAGTTTCATTCCTGAATCTGCAGGATTGCAAGGCTAATATCATAATAAATCATGCTGCATAAGCTATAGATTCTGTGGTCGCTTTTAATTTACCCAACGAGTAGAAACAAACTAGACTCTACGCAACCCGACTTACTTCCAAGTATTTTAATAATCATATTCACTGCAAAAATATCATCCAGAACCAACTTGAATAGTTTTTAAGGCACATCTGAAACACTACCTATATGTAAGGATATCTAAGAAATTTTGGATCTGATCTAAAGTGTGGTTCGGTGAACTTATTGGTTGAAGTTAGGGATGATTCCATCTGCTTACATATAACTGTTTCTCTCTGTAATTTCAAATTATTCCTAATAATATGGTGAATATGTAATAAACAGTTAACTCAGAATAACTAAGTTTAGAAAAACAGAGACATAATATTATAAATTTGAGGTAGTACAAATGGATCTGGCACTACAACTACATCTGAAACTCTCTAACTCAAATTCTATCACAACAAAAGAAACTACGGACCGACCAACAGAGATGTTCGGATATCGTCTTCCTTATTCAGCTCCTCCTTTCTTCACTTGTACTCCAAGATCATGTTGTTCTCCGGAGCCAATCCAACGCAGGCCCTCAGAATGTTCTCCAGCATGGCCCGCTGTTTCGACAGGGCGTTCACCACCGGCGTCCCTGGCGGAACCTTTTTGGTACAAATAAGAAAACATCTCATCTACGTGCTTAGCATTTAACTGCCGTGACAGGTTAGAGTTCAGTTAAAATTACAACAATTTATTGAACTTACAAGAGGGGCTTTGGTGAGGTAGCTGAGAATGGTAGCGACAGGATGGAAGGAGTGGAACTTAGCTTCTCCCTCAGCCTTGAGCTGAATCCTTGAGCTGAGCTCAGCCAGCAGCACTAGATCAAGGATGATGGGAGCTGCCAGGAGCGAGTCCTCGCATGTGTTGTGGAGAACGATTGTGTTTGTCCCTCCCATGAAGATCTCAGAGGTGTATTCATCCATGGCCCTCTTGCTGTCTCCAACGTAGGGTACATACTGATAAGAAAAAAATGAAGATCAATGCTTAGTTTTAGGAATGACAATTGATACTTAAACCTGGCAGATGCCTTTGGGATCTTGCTATGCAGACACTTAACAAAGTTTATGCTCATAACTGACATCCATATATACAAAGAAAAGCTAACAGAGCATATTAGAAGTTTGATCAACCAAACGTATCCATTAATCTCAAACCTATCCATTGTCATCTCTATAGACTCTAGCTAGTTACGTTCTTTGACTCACCTTGATGACAATGACGTGGTCAGGGTGCTCTCCTGGCTGGTATAGGATGCCATTGCTGGCCACCATGTCATCAACCACATTGCTCTTCGAGATCTCTTTGGAACGAAAGGTTTGTGGAGCAGAGAGGTTCATGCCGTCATTGTTCCCCAGATGATTGTAGCTAACAATAGAAGTTGGCTTTTTAATGCCCAAAAACATAATCTTCAGTTTCATGTTTAATTTCTATATAAACATATTTATACATGAATGAATGAGAATATTGTCTTATGAGAACTATTCATCGACCTTGATCCCTGCCCCTACGAGGAAGTCGACAAGGACAGATTTCATCTTTGTCTGCCCGCTCTTGAAATCATCTCCACCAATGAGACTGTTCCTCTGGATGGCCAAATCAATAAGCCCTGAAAGGAGATGTTCAGAATTCATTTCAGAACACATCACAAAATTTTTCAATTCAGATCAATTCAGATTCAGGTTCAACCCAACCCCAAAGAATCATCATCTTCATCACCTATATATTTTAATTTATAACTTAATTAAATGATGATCTGAATTAACATCTGATTTCATCAGAATGACTACATGCATACCAGGGACAAAGGTGTTCTGAGGGCTTCCATTGATGAAAGGTACGTTCTCCATGACGCAGGCAATGGCGTACAAGGTGGAGGGAGAGATCTCTGCCTCATTCTTCTCCAGAGAAGCAAGCAGGTTCTCCACTGTGTCGTTCAGCCCCACCGCCACATCGCTGTACCTCTCTGTGTTCGCAGTCCATAGAACTACAACCTTATCCACCTTGTTCTCCTCCTTAAACTCCCTGTAAATCTTCTAAATTAATATGAAGTATAAAACAAATATGTTGATTCAAATAGAATTTACATGCCTATTGCTTAACTGGACTTAATTTTATATATTTGGTGTGAAAGGAAAAGGAAGAAATGGATCAAAATCTCACCTCCTAGTTGTAAGGAATATTAAATGGCAAGTATGATTGCATATTCAACTTTGGTATTAATGTTCTTTTACGAACAACTTCGGACTGAGTATACTGCAATGTTTGTTTATACCGGAGATTCTTATGTAGGGTTGTCTGCTTGTTGCTCCTATTTTACATCAGGATTTTTAGATGTTACATTTCATTGTTGGAGAGTATTCAGCTGATTAGCATGATCATTTGATTTATTTATCTATTATGTTTTCAATATCACTTCCATGTGGTTCATTTGACTGTTGTCCATCATGTGGTATTTTTTTCCCTTGCCAGGCTTGTTTTTTTTTTTTTTAAAAAAAACACATATATTAGCCCCTTTTGACTGAACAATTTTGGGATTCCTATATCCCACTCATGAACATATTTCTTTGATTTCTCCAGACTTTAGTCTCTAATTAAAAACAAATAGAGGATTGCATTCCCCGCTGCACATTCATTTAAACTATCTTTTATATAACTATTTTTAAGCCCATAGATTAGAGGATGAAGTTCAACAGATGATTAAAAGAGCTTAAACTTACCTGCAAAATTAGATTTGACATAAATGAAGACAGAACTCAAAAGTCTAAATGAAGATGCATAAAAAAAGTGTCACTATATAAGATCTCAAATCAACTGAAAATCGACTAAAAAGAGTAATTTGGTACCTGATGTCCTTGATGATGTGCTGAACCTGCTCCTTTTTGGAGCCCTTGATGACATTATCAGCACGAGAGTCTTGATTTGCTGCAATGAAATCAGGATCATAGATGCCAGGAAGAGGGACCATGTGTTCCATATAAGGTCTTAGTTGCTTCTGGAGGTCAATATCCAGAACCTTGGCCCTACTCATGGCATCAGCCAGGTTCATGTTGCTTATATCCCACCCTCCAAACACAATATCATCAGGGTTAACCTAATTCAATACAAATTTATTATTACTGATATTAGTGCAGTTATCATTATTATTATGAGGGAGCCACCTTCTTTCTAGATGTATATAGAAATCACATTTGGTTCACATTCGAACAAGTTATCAAAGACCGGAAAATGTATCATCAACAAAGAATTGTATCACGAATAAAGGGGAGATTACAAATGTGACATGCTCCTTAAATCTTTGCTTTTTACTTATTAAACATCATACCAAATTCCTTTTAAGTATTTACTCGTTTGCCAACATAGTTGAAACCCTTTACTGGTGAATGATTAATACCAATATATTACGTTGATTGGGTGGCGAGACGGTTAACCTTTAAAAGAATTTGATAGCATTTTAGTATATATAGAAGTTCAATATTCAAATCTACCCTCTTCTTTCAGGCCTTTCTATTCGGTTTTCATTGTTATTTTGGCAGAGCAGGAGAAGACTGAGCACTCTTGCTGCCAAAATATAATGCTAGAATTCCCATTCTCAAAACTCAAGCTTGGCTAATGCCTTTTGTGTAGTAACTATGGATGCGACTAAAGTAAAAAAGAGTGCCCATTGCTACCACAAATATAAAAAAGATGGGCATTCTAAGATTTCACTAGTGAAATATGATGATAGGGCAAATTACCCCGGAATACTTAAAGATTATGAATATCTGGTTCAAATTCGAATTATTTCACACAGATTCTAAACCACCAATCTTAGTTCATAACCATCCCGTGTCTTCTAATTTATTTTGAGTTGATCAATTGTTTCCTGCTACTGACCAACACATAGCCCAAAAACTACTTTTGGGTTTAATCCACTGGATTATCAAATTAATTTAAGAGTTTAGTCTGTAGAGATAATTCAATAGATTAACTGAGAAGAGCCTTTTTTGGTTACACTTTTGGTGGGATGCGTAGAATTTTCCTTATAGTTTCTCTGAAGACTAACCATGTTACTCTTTCCCCTTTTTCTCCCTCTCTCTCTCTCTCTCTCTCTCTCTCTGCCTTATGACAGAAATATGTAGCAAAAAATAATATTATTTCACATTAAATTTGGCAAAAAAAGATAAATCAAGCAACTTGCATAAAAGCAGAGGTCAACTCAAGAAGCTGAATGAAAAGATACAAAAAAGCATGGATCAACTGTGAAAACCTCCCAAAATGCAGTAACTTATATGTAATTTATCACAAAAATGTTGAAGGTCACAGAGGTGATTTATTAGTTACCATAGGGAGCAAGCTCTTGAAAGGTGCATAAATCTCCTCTCCATTGTAGGACCCAACCCTTATTGAAGAGGCCTGAGTCAGAGACCCAAAATAGTTGGCCTGCTGCACCTTGTCCTTTGTGGCCCATGAGATCCCCCTATTTTTCACATTTTATAAAAATCACAAATTAAAATTAGGAAAATTTACATACAAAAAAAAAAAACTTGACTAATTACAAATTAAATAACCAAATTTAAGGTTTTATTATGGTATCTACTATGTATGTCAATGACTGAGGCCTCTTATGGTATATTTATGAAAATAAAAGGATAAATTGCTTATTGGTCTCCCACTTATATTCCCTATTGTACCTCTTGCAGTTAAGCTGGGCTTCAAATTACTAATTTACTCTGCTTTTTCTCAGATAAATTTATAGTTTTCTTTTTAAAAAATAGAACTTCTTATGACATGGATGATTGACCAGAATGCAATCATAGAAGAACCTTAAGGACCTGTAAGCAATTTACACTTTGTAAAAATTTAATTAAGAAAATGAATTTTTCGAAAACAAAACTCACTCTCTGTTTGCAATAACCGCTGCGGTGAGAGTAGAGCCGTTGTTCCCTCCCCATCCCACGAGCATCACGCTGATCCACAAATCCACAACAAATAAGTTAAGGACAAATAAAAAATTTTCATCGAGCATGAAAAAATGGAGGGTGAGGATGAGCCGGGATCGACAAACCCTAGCTTCGGGACACGGGTATCGGTTTTGAACTCGTATCGGACGGTCTTGGGCCGGACGATCCAGCCGTAGGATCCATTGCGGCTCTCGTGCGCCAGCTCGGTGGTCTCGTAGCTGTAGACGGCGAGGATCTCGTGCTCTTCATACCTGACGTTGGGGCTCTCCACCTTGAAGCTCTCGATGAACATTTTTCTCCGAGGATTCGAGCCCCCCTCGTTCCCCCTCTCTGTAGATCTCTCCGAGCCGGAAAGGGCGACGATGGGCTCCATTTATAGGTAGTTTTTGGACGCGTGTCGCGTTTGCATTGGTTGCCTCTTGAGGCTCTTGACGCGCCGGCGACCATTCGATTTTCATCGCCTGCGCCAGGACGAACAGCACGTGTGTGAACAGTGGACACGTGGGTGGCAGGAAGCAGGGACGCGTGGACAACGAATTTGGAGCAAGAATAAAATTAGGGTAAATTGCAGGTAGGTCCCTCTTATTTGATCATATGTGCACATAGGTTCATTTTTCAAAATTACTCAAATTTGTCTATTAATTTTAGGTAATGCGTAACTAGATTCAAAATTTAGATTTAACAGTAAAAAATATATAAATGTG
Source organism: Apostasia shenzhenica (assembly GCA_002786265.1). Taxonomy (NCBI): domain Eukaryota; kingdom Viridiplantae; phylum Streptophyta; class Magnoliopsida; order Asparagales; family Orchidaceae; genus Apostasia; species Apostasia shenzhenica. Next base: position 933,931 of record KZ452037.1, read on the forward strand.
AGAGAGAACCTCTCTGTTCTTGCTTGCTCTTCTCTCGTCATGGGTAAAAATGTGAGAGAGAGAGAGAGGGAGAAAAGAGAAAAATTTAAAGGTGAAAAAGTCATTTCATATGTTTTTTTATTGTTAAATCTAAATTTTAGACCTAGTTGCACATTACCTAAAACTAATGGGCCAATTTGAGCAATTTTGAAAAAATTAGATCTACGTGCACATATGATCAAACAATAAGGACCTACATGCAATTTACCCATTAATTTATTTTAAATTTTATTAAAAAATATATATCATGAAATGAAATTAATTTTTTAAATAATAAGTGAAGTAAGTGTCAATTTTTTATATATAATAAAATTACATTGAATATAGAATAAATAGAATTATTTATTGGACTAGGTTTGAGGATTTAAGACAAACAAATAAGTAATCGAACGTTAGTTCAGCTATTAAACCTAAACTTCAATTTTTGAATGAAAAAATCCGCATTAAAAAGTGGATAAAAATTGGTGATATCCAACTACTAAACATTTGCTTAAATATAATGACATACATTCATAATACATGCGATGAAGAAAAAATGATAAGCATATATAATAATTAGGGGTAATTCCATTGAGGCCCCTGAGGTGTGCTCGACTTGCCACGCAAGTCCATAATTTTAAAAACATGCCCAACAGGTCCCAAAAACTTACTGTATAGGTCATTCTGGTCTTTAACATTTACAAGAAGCTTCCAATAAGATCCAATTAAACAGTTTCTGTTAAATATTCGGTTAAATGAAAATTTTAATTTAAAAAATTATAAATTTTTTTAATGTGAAATTACAATTATACCCCTACCCTCACACGCGCAAACCTGCGCTCGAGCGTCGGCGACGCTGAGGCGCTATGCGCGCCGGCGTCCGCGCTGCAGCGAGCGGGGCCGCGCGCTGCGGCGACCCGGCGCGCAGGTCGCCGCAGAGCGCGGCCCCGCTCGCTGCAGCGCGGACGCCGGCGCGCTTGTGGCCAGCCTGCCGCCGCCGCTGCCGCCGGTTCGCTTGGCTTCGCTGCGCGCGCTGCCGGCCGCCTACGCGCGCACGCCGACGCGGCGTGCAGCGGAAATTTTGAAAGGATATAAATGGTATTTTTAGAATTTTAACTACTTTTAACGGATACTGTCACAGAAGGACCACAATGATCTATACAGTAAGTTTTTGGGACCTGTTGGGCATGTTTTCAAAAATGTGGACCTTCATGGCAAGTCGAGTACACCTCAGGGACTTTAGTGGAATTACCTCTAATAATTAATTTAAAGACGATGAAGAAATGATAAACCAAGTAGTTTACATCTTATATCGAGTAGGCACTCAATTGGCAGCTTCGTTCTTTACTTACGAGCATATATAATAATTAATAAGCCTTCTTATTAGCGCTCTTCCGAGGTATTCACATTTATATCATCAAAATAATTACTTTTGATAAATATTAGTTTTCTCTAATTACGACCCACCTTGTCAATGCTATTTAAAGTAGTACTTTAATTTTTCATTAATTACCAATTACGTTAAGAATTTATTGTTAGCACACCTTTGTATGGCTACACATTCATGTTTCCGCAATTTTTTGCTAGAGATCGGCCTTATCTTTAGTATCATAATTAATTTTTGAATATTTGGAGTGACATCTTTCACGAACTTCGTTTCTTGTCCTAGGTTAGTCTGTCAATATGATGTCATATATAATGCATTAGTTATCACAGTTTTATTCTTCGACAACATTTGCTAATACTCATATTTGCTAAAAAATTGGCTTTACGTTTTATGTCATAATTAGATTTTGGATATATGGGGTGAGATTTTTGCGAACTATGCTTATCGTTCTAACTTAGGTTGTCAGCGTGATATGATTCATAATACATTGGTAGATGCTATTGGTCTCAACAGTGTGCAAGTGCAATGGTGTCACATGATCTCTCTAAATTCTTTCTTATCTGACCACACTCTGTCTGATCTATTGATATTCTTGTTTATGATTGATGTAAAAGGGTGTTTGGTTAAGGGGGCGTTTGGTTCAGTGTTATCTCAATGTTATGTTATGTTATCTTTAGAAATTAATTGTTTGGTTTAATGACATCTTTAAATAATATTATAATTAATTACAAAAATGCCATTACATGATGACATCTAGATGTCACTCCAAATTGGGCGACATCTCAAGATAACACCATCAATTTATCATTATAATGCCAATAACTTCCAACTAAACAAAAAGTAGTTTAGATAGCATTGATATTTTCTAATATCATAACATTGAACCAAACAAATGTCTATTGATGAATAACAATGACATTTAGATAACATGACATCTAAATAACATTGATATTGAGATAACACTGAACCAAACGCCCCCTAAATGTTATCTTGATGTTATGTCATGTTATTTAGAGGGCGTTTGGTTCAATGTTATCTTGATGTTATGTTATGTTATCTAGAGAAAGTAATTATTTGGTTTAATGACATCTACAAAAAATCTTCTATTAGATTATAAAATTATTAGTCAAAAAATGACATCTAGATATTATGACATCTACATTATATAACATAACACCAAGATAACATCGAACCAAACGCCTCCTTAGAAAATTATAAAGATAACATCTAGATGTCATGATAATTAAATAATATGACATAAAATTAAAATAACATTGAACCATGAATCATGGATCTCATCATTGACATATGCTATTACTATTATTTTCAATGATTTTCCTTTTGAGATTTTATTTGTCATGCTACTACTCACAAAGTAAAGAAATATGACTATTTTTTAGGTTCATAGTATTCAATAATTTATTTTTGACAATTATGATTATTTGACTTTTGTTATTATTTCATTCTCTTTTTATTTTTTATCGTATTTATTTTGCTATTCAAAATTATATTATAGCCCAATTGTTAGATCATATATAAAAGACAATAATTTTTTTTAGAATCAGTAAGAAATAATATTTTAGTTTACTTTTATAACGCAAAGTATTTATTATATATATGATTCTTTATTTCTATCGTATTTAATTAAAATTTGGATTTGGAATTTCAATTTAGTATCACGTTGTTGTTTGAAGTAAAATATTTTTTTTTCACAAGTTACAAATTTTAAAATTAAATTATCTTTGAGTGATTTACTTCGTGTTTGACTCGAGGACCAAAACAGGACCAAAATAATGCTAGTTTAAAAATAACAATAATAATAATAAATAAATTATTTTAATTATTCTTCATAAATTTTAATATAAAAAATAATATTTTACTTCACGTACTCAATAATTTTTAATAAAAATATAAATTTTATTTCACATCTTAGATCAAAATACTCTATTTAAATATTTTGGCCTATAATGTAAAATAAAGTTGATATTTTTATTTTAAATTATTAAGTATGTAAAGTAAAATAATATTTTTTATATTTAAATTTGTGTAGAATGATTTAAAAAAATTATTTATTATTATTATTATTGTTTTTTAAATTAATACCATTTTGGTCCTGTTTTAGTCCTTGCACCAAATAGGGAGAGTTTCTCAAGTTACAAGGGTTCGTCACCAAAGTGCACAAAATTTAAATTATTGTATGATTTTTCTAATTAATAATTTTTATCATTTGGTTCATCAATCGTATAATGTGTTACATGACAGGCCAATTTAACGAAAACTATTTAGTTGACGATAAAAAATAAAATATCTCTATAAAATTATTTAAACGATGTAAAAGTGTTAAAGTGAATAAATTAAATAGAGCAAAATTAGACATAAGAAACGATAGAAGATCCAAAAACAGTAAAATTTGAAGTTTGAAGTAAAGTTTTTAAACTAACACAAAACAATCGAGTTTCTACAGTTTCGAATCAGTTCGAGCGAAAACCAATCCAAAAAATAATTTCAATTTCAGCCAAAACTCGGTATTTTCAATAGTTTTGGGTGAAACTGCTGCAACTCATCTCTCCAAAAAATAATATTTAATAATTAACATTAATAAACTTAATTTTAAATTTAAAATATTTGAATAATCTCACCCACCTGCGCCACCCGGTCGTTCTGTGGCCCAGCTCAGCCCAACCGGGCCTGTGGGTCCTGCATGAGGTTAGTGGGCCCGGCCCAATAATAATAACTGGTATTTTTATATGGGTCAAATTCTGATGGTCATCACGTGCTGTTTGTGGCCCACAAGGGCTCGATGAAGACGAATGAACGGACATTGCTGGCACTTTTTTATGAAAACTCCAAGTTTTTTTTGATAGAAAAAATTAGATCAAAATTGATCTAATAGTTTTTTTTTATTAATTTCATATTCATTAAAATAAGATTAACTTAATAAACAAAAATTACTATATTGAAGAAAAATATAACAAATGATAGAAACTTACTTTATTATGTCATGTAATTCTTGTGTGAAAAAAAATCATAATTAAAACGTAGTGTCACCATTTTATCTAAGTGGAAGCTATGTAGCTATGATCATCTCAAATCTTATATAAACTGAATGAGAACTTTTAAGATAGAATGCAGAGATTGTAAACAAAATTGATCTAATAATTTTTAACTTTATATATGTGCATGTATATAAATAAATATGTACATTTTTTAGGTGAAAATGGATTGCAAATGCTTTTACGTGTTGTCAAATTTAATTCTAAATCATAAAAAAAATATTTTATTTCATAATATAAATTTTATAATAAGAAATTGTCATGAAATATCTAATATACAATTAATAAATTTAGAATATAAGGTTTCATTTAGCTCGTAAATAAAAACATTTATAGCACAAAAACATCTACAAAATGAAAATGAGAGAACATGCCACATGCTTTTCTTCCTCCAATTTATTTGCACTTCCTTTTTGTTTTACTTTTGGGTAAATTGCATTTGAATATCTAAAAATGAGGCAATGTTTTAAATTGATTTAAATTTAAAAAAAAATTAATAGCACTATAGTTTCAGTTTATCTTTCAAAATCTCATCTTTTTCACTGATTTTTTTTTTTGAATAAAAATATTAATTTAGACTCTAAATTATTCAAAATAATTTAGTATAATGTAAGGGTGTTAATATGAATTAAAAATTAAAAATTTAAGTCTATCTAAATCAGTCGACTATCGAGCCAAAAGTTTGGGTTGTTAATAATTCTGCAACGATTTCGAGCTAAGGTAGGCTCAGCTCGATCCGGCTCAAAATAAACTCGAATTAAAATACATATTATATATATATAAATAAGCTCAAAATATTATATATATATATATATGTGTGTGTTAATATACATATTATAAAACCGAGCTGATCTTGAGCCGAATCCAGCCGAGCCTAAACTGCTCGAGATTGGCTCAAAAAAATTTGAGATTTTATTTTTTCGAGCCGGCTTGAAAATGACTCAAAATCGCCTCGAAGTTGAACTCAATTAATTTCAAGCCGATTTTGAGTTGATCGAAATATAATCGATCTGATTTCGAGCTGGTTTTAATTCGGCTCAAAATCGTATTCGATAACGGCGCCACTATTGTGTATGTAGATTATGGCCCATCTGTCCCATGTGTCCAGGCGTATGATAATTGAGGTTGCATTTTATAAAGGAAAAATTATTGAGTTCCCAAAGGAGTAATGTGGTCTCCTTATGGGCTTACGACTGCACATGTGGGATTAATTAACACAATAGAGAGTAAAAAAAAATGTTAAAATATTTCATTATTTCTTCTAACTTTGAAATTATTTTTAATGCATACAGTTATTTTATTATTACATAAATATATATTTATGTTTTATATATATATATATATATTATAACTATAGGCTCGTTTGATCCTAAGATTACATTTGATCATACCCAAATCAAAATAATACTTAATTAAAAAATAATAATAATAATAAATAAATAATTTTTTTATTTTATTTTAAAAAATATATATATAAAAATTACTTTATTTTATATTATTAATTATTTTCATTAAAATTATCAAATTTATTTCACATCTTTTTAATGTATCAAATACTTTAGTTTTAGTCCAATATGTATTTTTCTACAATATATACCTTTTTATTATTATGTTTGACTTATCAGTTATGTTTAATGTTTTCTTTATTATGTACATAAATTTACTACTATATTGTAAATTAATTTTCATTATGCACTTTTTTTTTTGGCAAATACATGTATTTTTTTTTGTTACATACCATAAACAACATTTAACGTAGTTTCTTAAGCTGTTATTCCTTCCACCCTAGCGCGCAAGGAGAGCCAAAAATGCTATGCATAACTCCATTGAACTCAATTATTTCTCGTCACATACACATACAAATTGTTTTCACACTAAAAATTTCGTTTGGTTCGTGCTTCTTTTAGCTTGATCTAAATTTCAAATTTTCACAGTAAAAATTAATTTTATTTTACATATAACACAAATATGAGCATTAAAATTAACTTTATTTCATATTTTATATATTTTTTAATATTAAAATAATTTTTTTCCCCTTAAATTTATAAGATAAAAAATTTTTTTTCTTTTATTCAGAATTCAGCTCTTCAACCAAATGAGCCATGGTGTGATTTCTTCATCCACAGTTCAAAAATTGTGTCAAATAATATTCATGCACTTCTCTCCAAGAGTCAAATTAATGATATTTAGATATTAAAAGAGATTAATTAATTGCAAATTATAGATGTTAATTAACTCATTTATAGAAATATTAGTGATATTTTGTGATGATTTTTGATCTTTCAATCAATCAACAGTTATGACTTCAAGTTTTTGGACCTTATACACTATTGATGCTTTAACAACATATCATTAAAGTCGATCCACCGGTCGATACAAAATTAGCTAGACAGTGTTAATACCAACGAATAACTATAACTCGTTAGCTTTTGATCTCCGAATTAATCAATGACAGTGAATGCAAACAAATTTATTAATCAATATTAATGTTGATTTCATAGAGCTAAGTTTATGCATTAATAAGATATTATACAAGGATAATTACCTGCATGTCACATCATTTCACTTTATTTATGCGTTACCCATCCATTCTTAGTTAATTACGCTATGCGCATTCAAAATATTATAAAATCTTACATACACACTCTTAAGTTAAAATTTAATCAAAATCTATTAAAAAAAATATTTCGTTAGTAAATCATTAAAATTATATTTTTACCCTTAATAGCACATTTTTTTTTCTTCCTCGATGTCACACTAAAGCGCTGATTTGTCCTAAAATCAATTCACGTCGCGGATGTCTCCTTCCCTTACCACAACCTAAACATCAAAGTTTTAAGATTTTCACTCAAAATATATTTAAATATCCTTAAAATAATATGATGAACGGTTCAGATTTTTTGTAACCTAACTATAGTTAGGTTATTGAAAATTATAATTGCTC
>KZ452037.1:954221-969826 GCA_002786265.1 Apostasia shenzhenica
CAATTCAACTCGTTGGTAATTTTTTTTCCGAACTCAATTAATCTGATTATTCGATTCCTTTATAAATTATTTGCTTGACTTGAATTATTTATTTGGCTCTAATTGTGCAACCCGATATCTCTTTGTGTGTCAATTACTGTTGGATTTATCTATAAGGCATCTGTCCTAAATTCCTGAACCTTGGATCTGATTTACTGAATTTAAATTGACGCCCTAATCTAAATTAATAAATTCTTATTTATCATACGATCCAATTTAATTTTAATTTTAAAAATATCTTAATTTGCGGGATTCAAAAATCTTATTTATCGTATAATTTATTTAGAAAATATTTTCCTCTTAATTAAAATAATTTGCGAATCAGTTTGCTGAATATAAAATATAAAATTATCATTTGCAATTCATTTTTCCGTCCCGCATCACACCTGCCTGTACAAATTTAATCAAAACAATTTTACATAATTCAAAGATGACATAAACATTACGATAACATTAGCATTTGGATAATAGGAACATCTAAATGGCATTGAACTAATTAATCTCTTCTTAGTAACTCTTGTGTTAGTTAATTAAATTAGGATTATAAATTACTTAAATGCTTGATATTTTTGAAATAATTTATAGAAAATTAGCTTGACTATCCAACATAAGGATGATAAGCACAAATTAAGAAATGCTACTCTTGAAATTTTCTTTTGTATGTCTTTCAATCTTAATTTGATATGAAGATGAAATTATTATGTTGGTAATAAAAAATGTGAGACAAGTGTTATTAGAAAATAAAATGATAGAGAATTGAATGGTACATAATACTTGACCTCTCATGCTCACATTCTTTTTTTTTTCTTTTGAAAGCTCTCAAAACTCTTTACTCTTAATACAGTTCATTCATAAAAGTATTACATATAATCAGGAGAGCTGCACCACTTATAAGTTCATAGATGAACTCTTCATCCTATCCATAATTCTAGAAAATTCCTAGCTAGTGCATACTCATGAATTGAGATATCTAGAAACCTTATTTCTAATATCCCCCCTTCTCTCTCTCTCTCTCTCTCTCTCTCACACACACACACACACACACACATATTTGAATCCTTTATGCACTCTGTAAACAATTTGATCTAGGAAGTGAATAATCAACCTTTAAAGGAATATATATAGCTTTCAAGAGAAAGAGAGAAATAGAGACTTGGAGCTCCTTTAATGCCTCCCATCAACAGCTAATCTGTTATATAACTCTTCTTGTAGTCATCTGAAGTTACTGTCGTAATATTCCAAACTTTGTTTTGTATAATACTTTGATAAATATATAGACAACTTGATTATTAGTCTCAATGTGCTCTATCTAATTTCTCTTTTCATTACATTTCTAGAACATAGCAATATTTTTGTATATAATTCTATACACTTAGTTCTTGCATGTTGATGGCCTTCTGATTATGACGATAAAATGCAACTACATAATAAATTTTTACTACACCAAGGTATTGTTATAGAACTGGCATAAAGACAACTAATAGTTCAGTGATGTGTATCAATTTCATGAACATAGCAAGAATCACAATAGGCTTCATTGACGCCCGCGATCAAAGAAAGTAGGGAATAGCCTGTACATAGTGATTCAGTCCTAAGAAGCCGTGGAGTAAAAAGGATCGATCCTATAGACTTCTAGGACGATGAGGGAGTAGAAAGTCCTAGTAGTCTTCTAGGTCAGAGAGAGAGAGGGGCACATAAATAAATTATTCTACATTAAAAATGAAAGAAAAGAACTTAAATTATATAAGCAATGATATTAATTTCACTACTTATCTACAAGTTCTTTCTCCTTCTCACAATTCACCAAGGTCTTGTACATTTTTTAAATTCTAATGTCTAGAAACTCTTTATTTAATTGAAACTCTAGAAATTGAATGTTTATTAAAAAAAACGAAATCCTAGAAAGTGAATAATTATCAAGGAAATGTAGAATTTTAAGAGAGAAAGAGAGAGATCAAACTCTATGTGATCATTGGACGGCTCTGATGACTCGATTAAACTGCTCTCATCACTTTCAGAAGTTGCAATAAATTGCTGAATTTTTGCAGAAAAATGAAAAAATCAGATTAAAATAAACAGTCAAATGACCAAAAAATAAAAAAAATGAAACAATCACATTGGTTTACCTCCCTGAGTTCCTCACTGCATCTGTTTAAAAAAAAAAGATGATCTATCAACAGTTTGATGCCTCAATGAAGCAAAATAAAGGAAAGAGGGAGTTCTTCAATACCTTGTCTTCTTGCTTATGAAGCACTTCAGCAGCAATAGAAGAAGGAATAATGCTAAGAAGAAGAGGAAGACATAAAGGGCTCCATCTTCTTCCATCTCCACAGCAGAAGAAGGGCTAGCTATGCCTGAAGATCTGATTTTCCATGGCTAAAGAGGGCAAGGTTGAAGATTTGCTTTGCTTAATTAGTAAGATCATATATTTCATTTATGGTAAGTATTAAATGAGAAGGAAGAGGGGGAAGAATATATCATGGAGTGAGATTTTTAAATATATTTTTTGTGATAAAAGATATCTAAATATTAGTAGGTAAATTGATGGTGAATATAAGCCTTTTGAGTTTTTCAAATATTTAGCTTTTTGACCATTTGCACTACAAAAGGAGATGTATACAAACTCACTGAATTCCTATTTCAAAACGAGATCATCGTAATGACATTCGCAAACTTCATCCATCATGAAGATGTTTGCTATATGGAAGTAGTTTAAAAATATTGAAAGTTGACGAGTCTCTAGATACATTCTACGTATGATTATTTTAATAAAACAATTTTTATGGTAAGAATTATTAGGATATATACAAGAATTTTTTTAAACTTAGAAGATGAATAATAAGTTGAGATATTAATATATGGGCATTAGTTATTACCCATTGGTATATATAGTTCTAAGATTAGAAATGTATTTAATCATTTATTAACTAGTTTGAAATGTTCTATCAATCTGTCGGATCTAAGAATAGCTTAATCTTATATATAAATATATAAATATATAATAACATGGTGCTTTTTTGGCCTAAGAAAAGAGCTTATTTGAGGCACTTGGGTGGTACTCAATCCAAACTATATCATTATAATTTTTGAAAAGAACATTAGAATTGTAGTCCTTTGAGGAAAAAAGAAAAGATTAAATTTTTTTAGAGGAAATAAAAAATATAACTTATCTTTTATGCGATATTTACACATATATTACTCAAAATTTTAGATATTATACTTTTATTCAAATCTATATCATCTTATAATTAAAAATTTATGAAAAAGGTAAAATATAAGTAATATTTACAGTTTTTTGTGATCTTCTGATTTAGCAAAATTCTCTAAAAGATAAGAGTATTCACTTTAGCAAAAAAAAAAAATGTAAATTTTAAATTAGAGTTTAAATATATAATAAAGATCATTTTGAGAGCGTGAAATGTAAGTTCCCCATCAATTTAGCAAGCACAATCGTGACCCTCCAATAGCTTATCGTCAATCAAAACCTCTCGCCTCGGCCTCGCCAAGCGTCCGACGATCGGCTTCTTCTCGCCGTTCGGTTTTCATCGTGTAGCTCGGAGAAACACAGCAAAGGCGCTGAACCAAGAAACCCTAGAATCGGAAAGGCCGATCTTGGCTTTAAAGAGATCATCTCCTCTTTCAATTCCTTTTCTTCAGTTTCCTACTTGCTGGATTTTCCCCACTTTCTTTATCTTTTGTCGTTGTTTTCTTTCTTTTTTCTTCCAGGGAAAGTTCGAAGGTTTTCGGCCATCCTGTGCCGAGGGTCATTTTTGTTTGCCGGATTTCTCTGGTTTGGGTGTAATTTCACTTTGTCCCTCTAATAATTGTTTTCTGCTGTGAAATTAGGGTTTGTCTTTTGGCCCTTGAGTGACCTTCGATTTCATCCCCCCTGCGAAGATCGTCTTCAAAGCCGTTAACTTGGTAAGTTCCCCTCGCTTCTCCCGCTGCTGTTCTGTTTATTTCTAGAACAGTTAGAACAGTTAGAAGTTCCCTAGCGCACATGGAGTCGTATTGTCATGGTCTTTTTAGGTTTGGTTTTGGTTGCTTCTTGTTTAGTTACTGGTGTTACTGTCTTTAGCGTTGTCATTTCATGATTTATGTTGATTATGATTACTGGTATTACTAGCTTTTGCTTTGGATTTTCATGATTTATCAGATGCTGTAGTTTTAATTTTCCTGCAGATTCTTTTGGTTATCGTATTCCTGGTGTTTGACTTGGTAGTGTACTGGCATTTTTTTAAAAAAAAATCTTGGACAATATTTTAAGGGAACTAGGCATCACTTAAAGCTTGACGAGGAAAATGCTTGTTAAAGATTAGCTACAAACACATTTCTTGGATTTGTTTCTCGATGTAGTATTATGTTCTGCTATCAATATGTATTATGATTTTATTTTATTGAGCAGCTTGTGAATGCTAAGTGGAGTTGATTTTAAGATGCCTAAGAAGACACCGAATAATTACCCTGTACTTGATGACAAACCCATTGACCAGTGGAGGGTTACTGAGCTGAGAGAAGAGCTACGGCGGAGAAGATTGGCTACCAAAGGTCTGAAAGAGGAGCTGGTCAGGCGTTTGGATGAAGCGATACGGAATGAGATAGAATCTCAAAATGATGGAGAGCTAGGCAATGGAATTGATGGCAATTCAGATGTACAAGATAATAATGAAGAGAATGAACCAGATCCGGCTCCAAATGATGGAGAAATGGGCAGTGGAATTGATGGCAATTCAGATTTTCGAGATAATACTGAAGAGAATCAAGCAGCTCAAAACGATGGAGATGGCAATGAGATGGAAGCTCAAAATGATGGAGAACTGGGCGATGGAATCAATGACAATTTAGATATAAAAGATAATACTGAAGATCATGAAGCAAATATAGCTCAAAATGATGGAGAAATTGGTGATGGAATTGATGGCAATTCAGATGCACCAAATAATAATGAAGAGAATGAAGCGGTTACAACAAGAGAGGGTGATACTCATATGATGGTTGATGAGAACAAAAAAGGTGATGCTGATGCCGACATGGTAGACATTAATGTTGGTATTTCAGATATAAATCAAGGCAGTGAAGACCAGAAGGGAGAGGAGACAGAAGGCGCTGGTTTAGCTAGATTAGTGGATAAGGAAGGAACAACAGAAACTATGGAGGACAATGAATCATGCAACCAGAATGTTGTTTCCCAATCTGGTACTCCATTTGAAGCAGTGCCCACTGAGACGCATGATGATCCAACACCTCTTATCGAAGAATCTGCGGTCATTCAGTTGGAACGGAACAATCAGGTATCTGAGGTCAACCAAGGTTTAGAGTTTCAAGTAAACTATGTGTCTAACAATGATTCTGTGTCACTTAATGATAGGAATAATATAAAGGATAACTTGACTGCTGATAATTTACCTTTAGAACTTGAGGTTGTTAAGCAGGAGGTGGTGTCACCAGCATCCAACAGCTATCCTCCTACTGGTGATGTTGCATGCATTGTTCGTGATGACCAACTGGAAGGTTTAAAGCATCTCTCTAATGAGCAAGGGTTATGTGAGGACCATGTCTTGTATGAGCAAGATATGGGTAAAAATCCTATATCAGATGAAAAAGAGGGTGCTAACGTTTTTATTTCTGATGAACAAGATGATGATAAAAAACATGTACTTGTTGGGCAAGAAACAATCAAGGTTGATGTACCTCTGGGTGATGCTAGTCTGAAAAATGATTCAAATGTGGACCTTCCCAAGAAGGAAGACAGTGCTGATGGAGGTTCTCCTGAAAAAGTGAATCTTGATAGGAGTTCTGGTGATGAATCAATGGATGAAGATATTTCTGAGCATAAGCTTGTTGAAACTGAAATCAAGTCTGAAGAACCAACTGATAAATTTGAGGTCAAACATGAGTTAGATGATAGGGCTTCTGAGGTGACATTGAGCAAATTTTCTCTTAGCAAAAAAGCTTCTGCTTTAGATGATGCAAAGCCTGTGTTTGCTATCGAGAAGAGAAAAATGGAAGGTACACTTCATATTTCCTTTGTGCGTGGCATCACTTCTGTTTTCAGTTTTTATTTGTTCTTTACATTTTTTCAACAATTAAAAATAAGTTGCACTTGTTCAACACTACTTGAGTGTCTAAGCTTGTCAAAGGAACAGATGAAGTTATCCTTCCTGTTTCCATATACGTTAGGTGTTTATGTTGTGAATCATCTTGGTGTAAGTTTTTTATAGAATTATTTTTATGGAGATGTTGCTAGAGTTGCTATTCCCGTTTGGATAAAATTTTTGTTCACAAGAGTAGTTACTTCAGATACTTAGAAATATAACAAAATAACTTCAGTTGCCTAGTTATGTTTTTAGTAAAGTTTTGTGCTGAAATGAACAATGTGCTTGGGGAGTGATTCTGGACAAAAATAGTTTTCTGTTTATCATTTTCCCAGCTATATTATTACTGTTTTATGATAGTACAATGATTTGTATTTTGTTAAAGGTTACTCGTACGGTTTTGGTACTATTAAGGTTATACTTGTCAAATATAGCTATAGATATGAAAGACTAAATGTGAAAGAAAGACTGTTATGTGGTTTACTGTTTAATGTGCATTTCATTAACTATAACAAGTTTTGTGAGGTTTGGAATAGAAGGTTATAGTTTCCCCATGTACATTACAAGGTTTTATTGGTTAAGTAGCGATAAAAATTCTTAACTATAGTCTATAGCTATTATCCTTCTATGCACAATAACAAATTAACAAATATAGCTATATGTTTTGTATATTACATTTATGAACCATTAGATGTCATGGAAAAAGATTTTTTGGAAACAGATGCGCAAGTAACGTTTAGAACTAACTTTGCATGATGCATTTTTGTAGGAGAGGTTGAGAAAGAAAGATTTAGAATGGTTCTGATCCGACTATTGATGATCATCATGGTTTTCTTTAAAGTTGAATATCTTATGTTAGTAATATTCTTCAACTGGCACTACATGCAGCATTGAGATAGTAGACAAAATTATTGTGAAAATAATGTGAAGAAAATAGGAGAAAAGTAACTTGGTTTCGGATTATATTAAGAATTTAGATGAGGTTTTATACATATTGGTGACTTTCTTGAGCTTCCTTACTCTCAGTAATCAAATCTACCCCACCATGCCCTGCCCTGATCATCCCCTACATATCCTGACTCACACCCAATATAGAGTCGGTAGTTAACATGAGTACAGTTAAAATATGTTGAAATCAAAACATTTTAACAAAATTGGATAATCAAAAGAAAAATTGCAGCTTGGAATTGGGTGAATTTCCGACTAATTGGAGAGAGTGACAATTTAGTTGAGAGTATTTTTATGCTGTGGTATGTATGAGTCATTTGACTTTTATAATTCCATTTCATTAAATCCATAGGATAATTTGATGAGTATGGATAAATAGAATTCATATCTGCCTTGTTCTGTAGCAAGATTTGACTTGCAAGTCCTAACCGCCCTGTTGATAAAATCATACCTGACCCATTAGTGGTAGGTTGGGTCAGGTTTTATGGATTCATGTGTACTTTCACTTTTTTCTGTTTTTTGATAGGTACATTCTCATTTCTACATACCTAACGTTTTATTGTTGGGGTGGGTCGCAAGTAATTGTCCATTGTTATCTGCATTTTATTTTTATTTTTTCTTCATACCTTATATCATGGTACTTTTTTGTGTTTTTTCTCATTATATTAAACATACTCTATGAAATATGGATATGATATAGGGACATGATACGACATGATACGACACGGTGATTTTATAGACATAGGACACAGATGACACGTCAAATACAATAATAATAAAATTAATAATTTATATTTAAGAAATACATAAAACATAGAATAAACTTGAATTTTTGAGTATAAACTACTTATGAGTAGCACAAAAGTCTTATAGGTTCAAGATAAAAACTTGAGAAGAAATGTTGTAAGCATTGAATAGATTTGAGATATAGATTAAGTTCACTTTGCAAAATAGGAGAATAAGAGAAAATACAATTTTGCTTGTTAGAATAATCACGACGAGTATGACAATAAGAGAAGGTAAGAACTCTTGTCGTTGAGGATGAGAAAAGGATAGGTGAAGCTAAAGTTCTGAACTTTTTGTGATTGGTTTATTTTCGTAAGGCTCCAGGGTAACGAGAGGAAAAATTTGATTCATCATAGTTAGTTTAGAATTTTGATTTATATTAAGTAAAATATTAATAATAATAATAATAATAATAATAAGCAAGATTGTTAGTTTTATTAGATAAAATTTTAACATAAATTTTTTTAAATATTAATAAAAAATAAAAAGAAGGTAGACGTGCTCATATGTTTTAGTTTTGTGTTTAATATTAATAAAAAATATATATTAATAAATACATTTAATATTAATATTCAATGTATTCAATTTTATCCCATATGTGTTTCAAAAGTGTTTTATATCTCAAAAGTGTCTTGCATTTTAGAAGTATTCTGGAAGTGTTTCATAAGTATCCTAAAGTATCTTGAAGTATCTTCGAATGTCTAAAAAGTATTTTTTAGTTTTTTTTTTATATTATTTTGTTAAGACAAGCCACATGGTGCGTCCAATACGGTGTCCCCACGTGTCCCCCGTGTTTGTGTGTCTGACATAGACACAACATGATTTTTTTAAACGGACATGCTTCATAGAACATACTTGAAGTGGCATAGTATTAGTTAATTAGTAGACTGTCATTTTTTTGTGTACTTGCCTTTAAAATTGGTCGATTAGATGGACGATGCATATTAAACATCTAAACCAAATGGTGCCTACTATGACTTATCCAAAAAAATGGAGCCTACTATGTATTTTTTTTTTTTTGGGATAAGGTCGCTAAGGCCTCTATAGAAAAGAAGAAAAAAGAAAAATTACATCGAGGGAGCCTATTGTGAAGAAATCTACTGAAGGTGGGATCAGCGACTATGCCTACTTTACAAGCAAAATTGCCATTGGCATCTAACTTAGTTAAATAGTCGCCGAGAAAATTTCTTTCTCGAGAGATAAAAGAGAGTTTGATTGCATGAAATAGATTGGTAAGGTGGATAATATCAGCAACAATAGGATCCATACCTTGATTCTAACTCTTAGGAGAACCAGCTATCTCATTTGCAATGCTCTGAAGTATTTTAGAAGAGTCACTTTCCACCCACACACTATTGCACTCGGTAGCCCACTTAGCCACCACCTTTAAACCCTCCAATACTGCCCATTTCTTAGCAGTGATGGCGGCATAAGTTCTTAGTTTTTTGCCTCCACACTCAATCATGTTGCTCATGTCATCCTAGATGATTCGTCGACATTAATCTTGAACTACCCAGGGGGGAGGGGGAACCCATAAACCATTGGATGGGTAGAGAGGGTCCCATGGGACAGATGGATTCCAGTGACCCAGGGTTGGAACAAGATTAGGTTGGTTTGCATTTAACGCCCATGTGGCTATCTCCTTTGGATTTGGTATTGGTTTGCAGTGGGCTTTCACATTTCAAGCTTTCCAACATTAATAGATGCAGGATGCTTCTTCCTTTTTTATTTTGACAAACTTTACGTTGTAGGGCACTCCTTGGTATTGGTTTACTATGTATGCATGTTTGCAGGAATGAAACCCTGTTTAGCAGGTGAATTTATAGAAGTATAATTACAATAAATTACATATGCAAGATAGGTCTTAACTTGCGTTGCTTATAAATTACATATTACTGGTGATGTCAGGCAAATCTACGTGGTTCTGTTAATATTAGATCCTGGTCCTTCGTTTCACTTTTCCGATGATGCCAACTTTTCTAAGCAGTCTCTGATAAGTTAATCTCCTGCTGAACATATTCCATTATTTTGCGTTTAACTATTAGACATTGATTAAAAAATGTCAACTCCACAAAAAGAACAAAGGGATCAACTATATTTTTGCATGTGCATCTGGCTAGCTTGAGTATTTGAATCACTCTCGTATGCATCATGTTCCATGCTGCAGATTTGTTATTCTTTTGTAGATTTTAATTTCATGATGTGACAATGTAAACAATCAATCTGGCCGTCCCTTGCTGTCTTCATCTTCTTTTATGGTCGGTTTAGCAACTTGGCCATAGTTTCTCTAGCAAGCTAATTTATATAGAGCTAGAAAGATAAAGGGAAGGAGGAGGGAGAAGAAGAAAGAGAAGTAAAATTTTAGGGATGAAAGCTGCAATATATTACTTTCTGCATAAGATTAAACAAGCATCTAATTTTTAACTTAGTTTATCCTGCACTTTCTTTAGAAAGTGAAGCTGTCACAGAAAATGATGCTCCCAAGCGTCAACGAAGGTGGAATCCGGATACCATCAAGGTTCCCGAACAGCAGACACCTCAAATTACTATCTCCAGCGCATATAAGAGTAATGAGCAACCTCCACTTCGACCTACATTCAGTAGGTCTAATTCGATCCTCAGTGGAGATTCCCCCAAGGAACGCATTGGTGAGCTTCCACAAACCACAAAATGCATTATCTTTTCCTCCATGATTATATTTTCAGGAAAGATTGTTTGTGCAGTGCCACTGCCAAAGAAGCTGGCTACATCTTCCCTGAGAATAGACAACTTTCTGCGACCTTTCACTCTGAAAGCCGTCCAGGATTTGCTTGCAAAAACTGGAAAAGTGTGTGATTTCTGGATGGACCATATCAAGACCCACTGTTATGTCACTGTACGTTCTTAACCATTTACTCCCTTGTTTCATTTACTAATGATTTCTTTGTTGTTTGTGGCATATGGAGATTTTGGCCTTTCTTGTTGACTCTCTTTTGCTGCTGTTGTTTTCAATGTTGTTAATGAATGCTCTGGGGCTATTATAAAAAACTCTTCTTACATTGAACTAAGATATCCTACTTTTCAGTTGACAATGGTCTTCTGCTAGACCAACGCAAATTCTCTGGGTTTTTTTTGGGTGTTTATATGTGTTTGGTATTTTGGAGAGCACTTATAAAGCTACATCGAGTTCTAATATGTGATTTTGATTGAAATCTTGTGCCAGGGGTGACATTAGTCTAGATCAAGGGGATCAACCTCGATTTGAATTTTTTTATTTCAAGTTGTGTTTGATTCAATAATATATATATGTATTGGTCCAAGCTAATTTGCGAGATATCGTCATTAGCTAATTATGTTTAAAAATGTTACATGTATACAGTAGCAATAATTGATGAATATATTGGGGGTGCATGTTTTTCTCATGCCCTAAGCTCTCCTTCATATGTATCATCAATAACAGAACACAGTAAGCATCTGATGTATAGCTTTATACTAGTGTAAACACATAAATTTCGAGTTGATCCAATTTGGTTTAGATGTCTGCATTCAAGTTACAAGAAAGTTATGTGAATTTTGGTGGTTTTGAGTGAATTTTCGAATTAACTAAGGAGGCGTTTGGTTCGTTGTTATCTTAATGTTATGTTATGTAATCTAGATGTCATCTTTTGACTAATAACTTTATAATATAATAGAAGATTATTTGTGGATATCATTAAACCAAACAATTGCTTTCTTTAAATAACATAACATAACATCAAGATAACGTTGAACCAAACGCCCCCCTAAATTTCATGAAGTTGTGTTTTCCTGTCATTATTGCCTGCCCTAGACCAGCTTGTTTTCGTTGTAGTTTTTAAGGTCATTAGTCCTGAGTTTATTGCATTAAAGTGTTCTCTGCAATTTGTTTTTGTCATTTTGCAGTTCTCATCAGTCGAAGAGGCTACAGTAACACGAAATGCTGTCTACAATCTCCAGTGGCCCCCAAACGGCGGACGACTTCTAGTGGCGGAATTTGTTGATCCGCAGGAAGTGAAGACGCGCCTGGAGGCACCTCCACAATCTCCGGCACCAGTCAGCCCTAACCCAACAACAGTCAATGCTGCGCCTTCTCCCCGAACCCAAGACAGTCTGCCAGTTCGTCAGCAAGCACTCATCAAGCAGCAGCTGCAGCTCCCTCCTCCACCGCCGCTTACTCAGCCGCCTCCGCCACCACTTTCGACCACTCCCATTCCAACGGAACGAGCCCAGCGGCAACCAGCGAGCCCTCCAAAGAAGCCCGAGGCGCCTGTGGTCACGCTCGATGATCTTTTCAAGAAGACCAAAGCCTCTCCTAGGATTTATTACCTACCTTTGTCAGAGGAGCAGGTGACTGCTAAGTTAGCAGCACAGGGGAAGAGCAGCACCCAGGTGCCGTAGCAGTTGTCTTTGTTGATGTTGTTGACAGTAAAACATGGGGAAGATGAAGATGAAGATGAAGATGAAAACGCTGGGCTGTTTTGATAGAAGTACGTAACCTAACATTGTGGATGTTTTGATTGTGGATTTTGTAGATCTATCTAGAGTTACAATGGCAGTGCTATTATGCTTTTCATTTCATTTTTAAAATTTTAAAATATTACTGGATTTACTTTTTAGTTAATAATTAATTATCTCTTGTGTTTTCGGTATTTATACTTTTTAAGGTTTAAGCTCATTTTCTGTCGAATATCACTGCCAATCTCCTGCCTACGAATAGCAACAGCATCAACCCATTGGTAACCACACATTCGTGATCATCTCAAGCAAATAATTTCACTAAATCGAAGAAAAAGGATTGTTGAACGTGATAATCTCTCTCGAAGTACTGTAGGAATTGAAATCCCTTCATTTGAAATCTTCTATTCATAGTTGAAGATGGGGAGATGGAAAAATTATTGGGTGCGGATGGCGCATCGTTCGGACGCCCAATCAGAGGGCGTCACATGTGTCCGGACCCAGCTGTATGGCACATGTGGCGCCCTCTGAACGAATCCAATAACTTCTCGGGGAGATGACCTTCATTTGAAATCTTCTAGGCTGTTAGGTGATTGATTAGCACTGCATAAGCTCATCCACAGAGGTTACAAGATACAATCAGAACTAACTTTGCTTTCAACGAAGTTTTGAGAAACTTTTCTCAAAGATTATGGAATTTTGAGATCTCTGTAGTGTCGAGTTTGAGAGCTGCAATTTTGAACACACTGCACATTTAATTAGTGAGGCGTTTGGTTCAATGTTATTTTAATGTTATGTTATGTTATGTTATCTAGAGAAAGTACTTGTTTGATTTAATGATATCTATAAATAATTTTTTATTAAATTATAAAATTATTAATTAAAAGATGATGTCTAGATATTGTGATATTTAAATTACATGATATAATATTAAGATAACAACAAACCAAACGCCACTTGGGTTTAAATGAACGCTTATATATATATATATAGATGGAATTTCATATTACTCTTATTTTATATAGCCATAATCGATATTATATATATATATATATATGTATATATATATATACATACATATAATATTTATATACATACATATATATATATATAACATACATATATATATATATACATACATATATATATATATATACATACCATATATATATATATACATACATAATACTATATTTATATATATATATATATATATACATACATACATATATATGTATATGTAAGACCAGGTGGCCTCAAATATAGCAGGAATTCTTTGTGATTACGAAATCTAAATTAGTACACTATTTTCGATACTTCGAAGTTTGATATCATTATAGTTAAATGAAGGAGACACGAAACATAATGAATCTTTGAATATTCTGTGTGATTGTATGGAGGAGGTCTAAAGGGGCGGAGTAGATGTAAATTATAACAATTACAATGAAGCTTTTATTCTACTAGGTCGAGTCTGTTACATAAATATTTATTTTCATAACACTATTGAATAGATGTAAATTACTAAATTAAAACTTTAATTATTTTATTATAATTAAACCAACTCAAAATACATGTTGGCAATATGGATGAGAAAAGCACGAGCCAAAATAATGATAATCACCCAAACAATAAGTAATGATATGAGTCACAAGATATAAATACGAGAAAGTAAATAAGGTACATAATATAGTGTGATTTGGCCTAAACCTAGCTAACATTCACCCCAATCCGAATCACAGCAAGAGAGGACCATCTTGGTGGGCCAAGATGATAGAAAAGCTACCGACTATAATCTACAGGACAGTCGCCATAGATTAGGACGAAAATCCACAGGACAGTCGCTATAGATTAGGACAATAATGATTGTTGATTGCTAGTTTTGACTCTACTTTGCATCACTTGATGGTAGATCGATGAAGTGGCATACAAGATGAAGTTGCTTGACAACTATTAAATAATATTTTCAATCTTAACTCTATGATTGGAACTACATTTACTACACGAGCGCCCCAACAATGAAGGTTCGCTAAAAAGGAAAGACCACCTTGGTTGGGCGAGATGATAGAAAAGCTATCAATTACCAATTAGATAGAGATGACTTGAAATTCATTGAACAACTACTACAATTGATCCTTTTTCATATGGAAAGAAATGCAAGTCCTAACCCCCGAGGTTCTATCTTAAAAATAGAGAAGCGAAAGGAAGACACTTCAACTGTCGAAAATTAAGGGGGCAAGGAGTCTTAGAAAAGCTCGAGGAAATAAATCTCCAAAAGAACCAAGTAACTCCTAATCGAATTATTGATACCTTTTTGTTTCAAGTTGCAATTGAACTCTTTTTTTACTGGCCAATTTTTAGGTATTATTACATAGCAAACTATGATATTAATTTATATATTAAAAATCAATTCTCATACAATAACTGTTATATTTGTAACGTAAATTTTGAATCTAAAATATACACGTGATAGGACCTGGTCAAACTCATGACGGACAGAAGACCTTGAAGATCCTAACTCAAGCAATTGCCCTGAAGAGCCCATCTCAAACAACGCGACACTTGCAATGGTTGTATAATCCATAAATGCGCTGCGAAAATCTCTCAAGCACTAAGAGGAATCCCTTGTACGCATAATACGATATAGTACTCAACTCATAAGTTAATGTGCTACCGTCAGTATTAAATTTCATTGCTAGAGTGTTCTTTGGAAATATGGGCACCATAGATAGTACTATTAACATGTTACATTTAACTTAGAAAGAAATAATAATCCTATTTGCTGTAAATTATCACAAAAATACCTAACAAGGGGGTTGATTTAGGCCTATTTAATAAGATTTTACAATTATTATAGTCTATACTTTTATATCTCTTCGACAACCTAATGAAAAACTCAAAATGATTTTCCATCGTTTAGACGGACAGCACAATCGAAATTTAATCGCTCTAACGCATGTACATGCAGCTGATCCATGTTCTCCCTCGAAATAAAATTCATTTTTTTTTATCATTTGATTTGACCTTTGAAAGTGTGACCCAATATAATGTCATCCCGACTCTTGAGGCTCACAATTTATTCCTATATTTAAACTTATTTTAAACTTGTATTTTATTTGATTTGAAATGTATGCAAGTTACTTTTGTATACACATTCAAATATATGTAAAATATTTATCTAAATAAATTTATATACATATTATAATAATTTATAATAGATTGAGATATAAAATGTACAACAGAATATGAAATTGCTATATTATTATATCTTAGCATACATTATATATA
>KZ452037.1:978426-993704 GCA_002786265.1 Apostasia shenzhenica
ATATATACATATATGCATGCTATGAAAACGTGATAATACTGTGAGGAAATAAGTTGATATTCTAATCTGTTGTTAAATTGAGCTATAAGACCTCACCTGGCCTATGGTAAGGTGAAGGTCGTTTACTCGGTCTTTGTGACTGACTGTTGAATTTTAGGTAAATAATCTGTTGCCAGAAGAAGACTGCAAAATCCCAAGAGAGATGTTTCCCTACATTCCGTATGGACCCACTGATATTTACTCTTAACCACTTTTATTGCTTTAACTTTCAATTTTCCAATCTAAGGTTACTCTGGGTGACCTGCGTGTGTTTAAACCTTTGTAATCTTGTTTTGAGATGAATAAAATATCTTTTCTTATAATCTGTTCTGTGATTCTAACTGATAGTCTCCCCTTATTTTATGGATAAATGATCTTTAAAAATGAGGGTGTGACAGTTTCTATCGTGATTTTTATTAATGTACTGCTAAATTTAAAATATATATTTTTTAATTTTTTAATTTAATAACAATTATTGTTATTTAAATAATATTCTTAATAATTATTAAATTTCAAGATTATTTTTATTTAAAATTAAATTAATTTATTTTATATCTTAATTTTTTTTCATCATATTTTTTGCAAGTAGAAATTACACGAAATATTTCACATTTTTTAACATAAATATTTTTATTAATAACTTATATATTTAATTCTTTTATTTTTAAACATATATATATCAACTTTTTATATATAAATATTTTATAATAAAAATATAAAAACATTAATTAAAGCGAAATCATAATAAATAGATTTATAGCTTTACACATATATAAAGTAAAATTATCAAATTTTATAATTAAATAATATAAATTAATTACTTAATAAAAAAAGTATAACTAATTTAATTTAAGTTAAATATAAAGTGAGATTATAAAAAATAAATTAATTTTAATTTAGCTCTAATCAAAATTTTAATTTATAATTAGACCTCAATGTAAGTACGCTAAAGCAAAAATTTAAAAGTTAAACTTTAAATTTAATTTTGAATTTTGAAAATTTAAAATATTAGTAAAAAAGAAAAATTTTAGAATTAATAATTATTAAAAATATTATTCTTCAATAGCAATAATTATTTTTAAATTAAAAATTAAATAATATATAATTTGCGAAGAAGAGAGTGATGGGACGGTTGGAGAAAGAGGAGGGAGAGAGAAAGGAGAGACGGTGGGTAGCAGGTGAGAGAAAACAGAAAGAAGAGAGGAGAGAGACAGAGGAGGTGAGCGGCAGGAGAGAGAAAGCAGAGAGAGAGGCGGCAGACAGAGGAGAGAAAAAGGAGGCGATCGTGAAACTAAAATTTTTGATTTATAATAAAAGTAAAAAAATATATATATATATTTTTTATAATACAACAACAACAACAATCAAGCCTTAATTTCACTAAATGAAATATTTTTATAATAAAATTTATAATTTAATTTTTTTATTATTTTTTTGAAAATATATATATATAATATTTAAATTTTGCTGCAGTCTCTCTTTCCTCTCCTCTCTCTCTCCCACCTCCGGATAGATTCTATACTACAATTTGAGATTAGGTATAATAACGCTTATATCTATATTTTAAAAAAAAAATTATAAATGAATTTCTAAATTTTAAAATTTTAATATTTTAGTTTTTTTTAATTTTTTATTATTAAAATTTTAGTTATACTTTCCCTCTCTTTCTCTCTCATTCCCGCTCTTTCTCTTTACACTGGCGGGCCGGCGGCCTTGCTGATGGCAGCAGAGAGCCGCCCACCCCCTTAATTTCTCTCTCTCTCTCTTTCCACCAATGGCCTCATCGACTACAGCAGAAGAGGGGAGAGAAAAAGAGAAGGGAAACCGTATTATTGAAGTTTAAAAAAAAATCTAATAGTAAAAAAATTTAAAAATAGACTTGAATATTAAATATTAAAAATACAGATATTAAAATTTTAAAAATATAAATTTAAATATTATTACATCTCAAACTTAAAAATAATAGTTTAATTTATCCAGACAAAAACAAAAATAAAATTGAGTCCAGTAGGGTTGGTTGCTTGATTTTGCCCATCTGATGAAATTTTATTTTATTTTATTTTTGTTCAATTGCCTTGATATCCAAAAACCGTACTCATTTTTTATTGTTAATATATAAAAAAATGCTTTGTATAGATTTTATATATTTAATGAATTCGGAATTTATATTAACTAAATATATCTTCATCGAGAATGTGCAATAAAGTCACGTATACAGCTATATATCTGCTGTATAAATGAATTTATAATATATACATATATAAAAGATATAATATATAAATAAATTTAATAAATAATGTCAAATCAAAATAAAAATAACCGGCTAAACTTTTAACAGTTCAATGGTTGACCCTGCTGCCACCGAAAATTTATATATATATATATATATAAGAAATATGATATATAAATAAGTTTAATAAATAAAATTTAGAAAATTTTACATAAAAAATAATTTAATTAATTTACCATCAAATATTAAATATCATATATATATATATATAATATCAAAATTTTAAAAAAATATATAATTCACATAATTTTTTTTAATAATTAAATCACTCATATAATTTTATAAATCTTATCCTATTATATTAATTTACAAATTTATAATAAAAATTTTATCTCACGAAATAATATTTTAAGTATTACAATTTATATTTAAGCTTTAAGATTTAATTTTTAGCATTAGAATAATTTATAATATAAGATTTAATATTGCTGTTTTATAATATATAGTTTGATAGTTTAAAGTTTAGAGTATAATGCATTTTTATTTAAAAATAATATAAAATTATATTAGATAAATTTATTATTAATAATTTATGTTTAATAGTGATATATATAATTTTTTTATTATTAATATATTCTTTACGTAAATGCCTCGAAGTTTAACAGTTCAATGATGGTAAGGTTTACATCAAGACAAGTTTGAGCGAGTTTCAGTGTACTTGAATTTGAAAATTTTGATTTCAATGAGACTCGAACTCGAATCATTTCGAGTCTAGTCTGCTCGACTCGACTTAACTCAAGTTCGAGTTGATTTTAAATAGATTTCTATTTTTGGATAAGTTTAAATTACATAATAAAAAATGCATTTAAAATGGTTATATTTTAATTCAAAAAAAATATTTTCATTTTCAATTTTCAATGTGTCACTCTTTCATAATATAATAAAAAAAATTAATAAATAATTTATTTTGAGTCAACTCGATTTTTTTCGAACTAGTCAAGTCAAACTCGAAATCGACTCAAAATAATTTCGAGTACACTGAATAGCTCAAAACTCGACTTAAAATGACTCAAATCGATTTCTAATTGACTTTTTTATCGACCAAATTTTGAGCGATTTTTAATTTTCAAATAAAATTGCCGGCCTAAACGGTGGACCATTTCTGCCTTTTAAATATATATATGTAAATGAATTTAATGAATAATGTCAAATCGACAGAAACTTTAACAGGTCAATGATTGACCATTTCGCCATTTAAAAACAATATATATAATTATAATATACATATATAAGTAATATTATGGCTCCAATATAAAGAAATATACATATATAAATAATTTTAATGGTAAATTGTATCTAGGCTTCAGAGCTATAATACAATTGATTTTAATTTTAAAAAAAATTTAAGATAAACTTTCGAGGTATAATTTCTGCTAGTATATTTTATTCAAATATTGTAGCCCTACTAATATTCAAAATAACAAGCTTATTTCAAATATTTCTTTTTCTAAAAAAAAAATAGTTAAAAAAGATGAACTTAAGTCATAATAGAGATTTAAGAAAATAAAAAAAATTATATAAATTGTAAGGATTAAATGAAATGTATTTTTATGCATATAAAAAAAATTTAATGACTATATTTAAATAATATTAATAATTTATGTAAAAAGGGATCACGTTAATTGACGATAATCAAAGTGGAGGCTAAAGTGCAAATAAATACGAAAACGGAGATAAATATTATAAAAAAATGATCCAAAACAAAAGTTATTTAATAAAATAAAATAAAATAAAAAATTGACGTTAAAAAGACAATTACCTTATAACACATTTCTTACCAAAAAAAAGTTTTTAGATTAATAAAAAATTAAGAGTCTAAAAAAAACTAATTTCGATTTAGATAAAATTTTATTTTTAATATTCTTATATTATTTTTATTTACTTCTGAGAAGATATTTATATACTTTGATTATTTAAATAATTTTCATTCTATTAAAATTTTATTTTTGATAATTAAGCTACATATGATACTGATTAAATATTAATTCTTATTCTAAGCATTCTACATTTGATTTTAAATGTATTCTATTTTGTAAATATAATATCATAAATTTATTTATTACATGAAATATGTGAGGAGATAATTTTCTAATTTCATTTATATTCAAAATTAACAAACAATCCTTTTACTTTCAATAAATCTTTTCAAATTATAAAAAAATATTTATGTCTAATTAAACTTTTGAATCAATTTTTTCATTCAATTTATTTATCATTAACTCTACTATTCAACTCCTTTTTTTTATATATTACAATTAGATCTTCAACTTCTTAATATTTAATAAAAATATTAAATATTTACAAATATTTAAAATATGATCTACCTAACATTTATCCTCTTCAATTTCAAAACGTTGAATTTATTTCTTTATTTATTTAAAAAATTATGATGAAAATTCTTTGTTGCTTCTGCAAAATCATAGCATGATTAGTATATATTAAAGGGCCTAATTACCCGCCTTCTCCCATTCTCGCACTCTTCACATAATTTCACCCATCCATGAGTTTCACTACTCGTCTTCTCTTCTTCCTCCTCCTCGTCTGTGCCCGCATGGCGACTCCATCCATGGCCAATGATGGATGGATTTTGTGTGACACTGAAGGGGAGGAAGGGAAAGAATTTCTTAAGAGCCTCAGCCTTGTAGGAATAGCACTGTTCCAAAATAATATTAATAATGAAAAGATTAAGAATGTCTTCAAGTATCGACATTTGGGCCCCCTCCATTATGAAGAAGCGCTTAGAGCTTGGTACGTGTTCCTCAACGATGGTTACCCTGGCAATATCCGGTATAGAATAGAAGCAATTTGCTACTTCATCATAGCTGATCAAATACATAGGGTCACTTTTGAAGCGATATTCACCTTGGCGTTTGACGCACCATTTGATCCTGAACACGTGAACAAAGCAACCATGGACGTCCGACTATACGAACTTCCTCCTGCTAGACCACCCAGCCGTGGAGGTGACTTAAAACACTGAAGTCAATATATAAAATAAAGCAATATTTCTTGAAAATTAATTAGTCTTCTGTTTATGATCATATATATTTCTGTGTGTTTCTCTTTATGTAATTTCTTTTTTTTTTTTTTTGAAAATGTTATGTAATACATTTCTACTGTTATATACCTAAATTTCAACAAACGTAAATGCATGCTGATTCTTACCTCTTCTTATCTCTCGGTGCCATGGGTGCCTGCAGCTTGAATCTCGAAAAAGAAAAAAAATTGGGATTTTTTTTTTGACTTCTTCTCAAAAATATGTATAATTTAAAACAAAATATATTTGTTTATCAAAATTATGTTAAATATAACATAAAATTATTTAGTATTCTGAAAATTAGTTATATAGAATGAGATAGAGTACGAATTTTATTATTATAGTAAAATTTATATAGAACTCAATAAAAAAAAATATTTTCTTATTTCAAATATGAATCTGATTAGCTAGGTCAGATAACAAATCAAATCAAATTCTAGCAAGTTTACTTGATCAAATCAAACATGAAGTTTTTAAATTCTAGTCTAATTTTATTTGAGTTGACTAAAATCTATTTAATTTTAGTAGAATTGCGCTTAACTTTTATTCTTAAATCTTAATTTTAAATATTTATTTTGTATATAATATTATATATACATGTTTTTAATTAAGTTTATATGAACAGTCTATATATCTGTGTATAAATTTCTTTAATATATACACATTTATATAACTAAAATATCTAAATATGTATCATTATGTATATAGATAAATAAAATAATATTTAACTGTAATTAAGTGAATGAAGTGAGTTTTTATTAGTATGTAAATGATCAAAATTAAGGGTTATATCAAAATGCATAAAACTCAAAAATCACCTCTATTTTATTTAATTTAAATTCGATTTAAACATTATCTATTGTATTTCTGAATTTTCATGTCACATATTGTAATTATTTTTGTTTATCGTTGTTGATTTTTTGAACTTAACAATGTCATAGATAGTTAATTAGCATTGTAATTAACAAATAATTAAAGATTGTGGTAGAAATTAATAAAAAAAATTAAACATCTGAGAAATTGAAATGGTTGATTGAATGTTAGCAACTGAAAGCACCTCTCTCTTCGAGCCGATCCGACCTCGGCTCAAGATTGAATTGAAAATTTTCGATTCAATCCAGAGAATAAACGAGGAGAGTTCGATCCGATCTCGATTCGAGCTGGGTGATCTGGCTTATTTGTCATCGATTCAAGCTCGATCGGAGCCAAAAATCGATTCGACTTTTAATTAATTTTTGATCTTTTAGCTAAATATTATGTATAAATATATTTGTTCATTCAATCAGCTTAAATTATGGCCATTCGCTTTGATCTATTATTTAAATATAAAAATAAAAAAATAATTTATAATAAATATGATTTAAATGATTATATATAGAGAAAATTCTAATGAAAATATAGTAAAATATTCTAGTAGACAACTGGAAAAAAAAAACTGCATACTAAATCTAGATACATATATATAATATATTTTTATTTTTTAATTGATTCGATTTCGAGCCATCTCGATCCGATCCTATGCCGGCTCAAGATTGGATTGATAAAATTTTCCAGCCCAAAAAACGGCTCTTTGGTCGGCTCATTAAGATCGAATCGAGTGATCTTCGATATTCGAGCAAAATTAACGCCTATCAAAAACTATCCAAAAATTCGAGTTTCAAAAAAAAAAAAAAAATCCAAAATGACATGAGATATTATATTGATGTATATAATATATATTTACTTATCTACATATCACAATTTAATTTATCATATATATTACACTCATATTTAATAAATTACTGCACACCATAAAATACATGAAAATTATCCTCATGCCATAATCATGAGGTGTTCGATATAATTTTTTTAGTAATTTATAGTGCATATTGTAAAAACAAATATGCATAATATAATTTATTAAATACAAATATTTGATATATAAAATGATAAATATAATATGAGGTGATTATATATCCTAAATAAATAATAAAATTAGAAGTCTTAATGGAAGATAGCCATAAAAAAAAACACAAAAATATTTCACAAGTTGGGATTTTAAAAGCTTTGAGCATTCATTTTTTACTAGCCAAATTTTAAGAATTATCGCATAGCACACAAATAAGGGTGTTAATATGGATCAAAAATTGAAATTGATTTTAATTGAATCGAAATCGGGTCGATCTAAATGAGCCGACTAACGAGCTAAAAGTTCGGTTCGGTAATAATTTTGAGCAGGTTTTGAGCCAGTTAGGCTCGACTCGATCCAACTTGAAATTGGCTCGAATTAAAATATATTTTATATTATAATACATATATAAATATATGTTATAACATATATATAAATATATATATTATAAACTGAGCTGATCACGAGCCAGATCGATTTGAGCTTACCCGGCTCGAGATCGGCTAAAAAAAAGAGATTTGATTCATTTTCGAGCTGGCTCGAAAATGAATCGAAATCAGCTCGAAGTCGATTGGAATTGACTCGAGCAGGCTCGAAGTCGAACCCAATCGAACTCGAGTCGATCGAAATGTGATCAATCAGATTTCGAGCCGGTATTGGCTGGGCTTGACATCGGATCGGTAACAGCCCTACCCACAAACTATGATATTAGTTTCCATTAATAAAAATCTAATTTTTATATGGCAACGTAATATATCTGTCTGATTCAAAAAAAAAAAAAAAAACTAGATCATGCCAGAGATGAATCAAGATTTTCTACAAAAATTTTCTTCTAAAATAAAAAAATAACTGGCAGAACATTTCTTCATGCTTAATCAACGAGATTTTATGACTATTTTACCTCGAAATTGAATTCATTTTCTCTATTATTTGAATTGGTCTTTAAAAACGTTATTCCATATTATAATATCTCCTAATATATAGGTGTCGCAATTTATTTTAATTTTGAAACTCATTCTAAACTAACTTTTTATTTTATATGATTTGAAAATTAATTAATTATTATTTTAATTAAAGATAATCATCTCTCATAATATTGAAGCCAATTCAATTCATAATCATTTGATATGAACGTAAACTTAAATATTAGAGTTATTCTCTTTATCAATATAAATATAATGTAATATTTTAAACTAAGAGATTAAAATATAAAGTATATATATATACAAGTGACATATATACAATGAATACAGCTATTTCATGCATATAAATTTATCCATCAATTATATATATATTTTTAAATATGGTGGTTAATTGTTGCATTCACGATTCATAACTTATAATTAATAATTGGAATTTATATTGCAAAGATCGATTGATGAGCAGGAGGACGAATTTCAGAAAACTTTTTTGTGTTCGAGCACCCAAACGTAAAAATTGCTCGAATTTCAGAGATTTTTGACCGAAAAGCTGGCTGATTGTAGTTGAACATAATTTTTTACCAAATTAAATAGTATACGAAATTTTTTTTATAATTTTAAAAAAGTTAAATTTTAAAATGGTAAATGAAATATAATTATTTATACTTAAAATTTTAAAAATTTGTTTTAATATTATATATATAAATATTTTATGATAATGATATATAGATATATAAAATATTTAAAAAGAATTAATTATAATAAATGAATTTATAATCTAACATATAAATAAATATTAAAATATATAAAAATAATATATTAAATATTTAAGAAAAATGGTTATAATTAACTCGATTTAATTTAAAATTGATTGGAATTAGACAGAGTTAATCGAGATAAACTAAGTTGGACTTAATAAAAAATTCCAATACATAGTTAGAACTTATTCAAATAAATCAAATTTTTTTTATAAGATGCAATTTTAAAAATTTAGATTTAAATTTTAGAATTTAGGAATATTTGAAAAATAGAAGAAAAAAAAAGAGAATAAAATAATATTTTTTTAGTTTGGTGTGAGGGTGTTTTGGCAAGTGAAAAGTGCATATTTTAAACAAATAAAGTTTAAAAATTAAGAAATTGAATTTTATTTAGTAAAAATTTACTTTACTGATACAGAATAGTTCTATTAAAAAGGTTCAAATTCACTGTAAAAAGACATTCGAAAACAGCTGTATATACTTAATAATATAACTTTAATATTATGCTATATTTTTTTTAATTTTTAACATTTAAATGTTATTTATTGAGCAATAATTTTATAATTTTAAAAAATTATTTATAAGTATCAAGAAATCATCTCGCGATGATACTTTATAAATTTTCAAAATTAAGGACTTTTCTTAAGACTTTATTTTTTTCATAACATCTTAATTATTTTTGAAGAGGCACATTTTTATTTTTTTTATTTTATTTACATTATAATTTCAATTTAATTCTTTATACTTCGAAAATAAATGAATAGAAAATTTACAAAAAGTAAAACATCTTACACATTTAATATAATAGTATATATTACTCAAAGTTTTTTTTTTAATTTGTAGATTTATTTTTTGATAATTATATGTTTAATTATTTTTATGTATTTTCACAGATAATCATTGATTATTTTAAATTATTAAATCTTGAACATTTTGAAATTTCTCATTTAGCATTTTGTCTGAGTGGCAATTGAATTAGTTTAAAACTCAAAATTCACTTTTAACTTGATTCAAATTTTACTTAATTTTTATAATGTCTCAAATTTAATTTACTCGAAAGAAAGTCTATTGATTTATAATGAATATGCACTTCTAAAAAGTTTAAAATATATTTAAAATATTATACATGTATATATATATTTATTTAATGATAGATTATTAAAAAAATTAAAATATTAATGTACATCTAATTAAAAATAAGTTTATAATTATATATCTAAATATATATGGTATATACAATGAAAAATCGGTTAATTGATTTGAATCAGGAGTTCAACACTTCAATTGATAATCGAAAATCAAAAAATTTTGATCTGGCTCTGTTTGGTTGGAGGAAAAAAAAGATAATTAAATTTTTTTTGTGAAAATTTTAAAAAAATGTGTATGATGTGAAATAACGTGAGTTAGTTATATTAAAAATTATGTTAAAAATAAAAAAAATGTTAAAAGTGAAATAAAGTGATTGTTTAATGTTAGAATTTTTGTAAGATGAGAAATAAAATAATTTTTAAAAGTTTTTTTAAAATAAATTTAAGATTTTAACCATGATTAAAATAAGCCATTATTTTTAGCCGCCAAATAGAGCCATATATTCAGAATATTAGCTGTGATGCGCTTGTTTAACTCACAAAAATTGTGAGTCACTTATATTATTATTATTTATTCAATTATGTCATGCGTAAATTTCAATATAGTGCCTATCAAAAAAATATTTCAATATAAAAAATGGAAGTATTATATAATAAAAAAATAATTTTATCTCACCTCTAACATATAATTTAATAAAAATCAATATTATTTGTCATTTTATACAGATTTTTATATTAAAATAATTAATTTTATTATACATCTTTTATATTTATATATATATATATATATTATTTTTTAAGCTCGAATTAATTAACCATCAAGTCAAATATATAAGCTATACTACTGGTAATTATAGTGGCATCCTTTCAAAAGTGAAATTATAATATATATATATGGCCATGTTTATTAATTCATACGCAGAACATTCATTGAAAATCATGAGATATGTAAGAGAATGCAAGTATAATTAATATATTGTAATGTCTATGAACTAAATATAGAGGTATTATCACTTTAATTTTAGATAACTGTGTAATTTGAGTATAAAACTTTAATTTTAGATAACTGTGTAATTTGAGTATTTTTATAGAAGGTCACTCATCTGAATATTACGCTAGCCCAAATATATTTAATTATGAGATTTTTCCAAAAGGCTTCTCTACTATTTGGGATCACATTATCTACTTATACAACTTAAAATTCCCCCATTTTTTATGTTGAATAATTCATTTTTGTACCCTCTCACCATTATTTATCGACTTAGAAGCCTGCAAGGAATCGCACTTTACTCCAGTGATTCCTCACACTTTTCTGCCACAGGTATCACAGTATATATCTTAATACATGACTATCAAATGAAAAATATTCTTTCTATGCATAATTTATTGAATTATCTAAAAAGAAAATTCGCCTATTAGTTTTGCATTATCATTTAGGTACTATACTGTTCTATTTTATACAAAATGTATAGAAATTTAAGCTTCCTAAAATTATGAAATAGCTAATATATTCATCAAATATGTGCAAATGACATCAATAAGTGATTTATATTGTTAACAATTTACAAGATCTAACTACTCCACGAGCATTATTGTTTGAGATATGATGGTTATTATTGATGAAAGGTTAGCTCAGTGAGCAATGAAATTGATAGATGGAATAGGGAAATATTTCATAATTTCAGTAATCAAAGCTACTCTTGCAATTCATTTCTACTTGAAATTAATTTGCACTACTAACATATACTAAAACTTATATAATGTTACAATCAAATATATATATATATATATATATATATAATACTCAATTTATTAAATGATAAATATTTATTGTTCATAATTGATCACATTAATAACTATTTCAAACAATCTAACATGCATAATTGGGATTGTAATAATATGATCAAAGTTATACGTAATTGAATATATTAATCTACAGTCCATAAATATCTAGTCCTACAGTCAGTGGCGGAGCCACGTGAGAATCAGGGGGTGCAATTGCACCCCCTATTTTTTTTTAAAAATTAAACACCTAAGTTTTTTTTTTATTTTAGTTCCGATTTTTATGTAATAAATATCATATCATAAATTGTGATAATAAATTTAAAAATATTAAATTAACAAATTATTTAGATAATTTTTAATATCAAATTTTCATAAATTATTCAACATATAAATTATATAAATAGATTTTATATTGGTGAAAACTCATTCAATTTAAAGAATTTATTTTCGTATTTTATATTTAAATTAAAAAATTATTATATACTTTTAATAAAAAATCAATTAAATGATCATAATTTAGATTTTAAATTCACTAAATTATTTAATGGATTAACAGTTAATTTATTGAATAATCTAGCGTATTAAAATTTTAATTTATGAGTAGTTATTTTATTAATTAGTTATTTAAGGTATGCAACAGAATTCTTAAATTTAAATTTTTATTTTAAATAAAATACAATAAGAATTTTTAAATTTTTTTTATAATTTAAATAATTTTAAATTATAATATATTATTATAAATAGTTTTAAATTATAATATATTATTATAAATAGCTTATTTGACCTCCCTAGTTTGAGGTCTTGACTCTGTCACTGCCTACAGTACAATTGTGGTACACAATTTTTATTGAATTTATCAATACTTATCACTTATCTTAGTGTTATTCCAATCTAAACACATTTAATTATAATGTTTTTTTATCATCAGCATTACAATTTCATCTCAAAAGATACTGCTACCATTTGAAATCACGTTATCTTCTTATACAGCTCAAAATCTGCCTCAACCCCTCTCATGATCACTTTTTATCAGCCTAAAATTTTAAATTTTATTCTTATGCTACCAATTAGACTTATTATATTATTTTATAATTTGTTATAAACAAAAATAAGAATGACTAAAAACTTTACAACTAATATTTTATGTTATTTCTATAAAATGTTTTGATTGTTACTCATTTTATTAACAAAAAGTTGAATAAATTTCTCTAACAATATTGAAAATAAACAACGCGGTTTAAACTGCAGTTCAAATCGAACCGAACTGTAATATGCAATTTGGTATGGTTCGATTTATTTGTAGTTACGTAACTCGAAACAGATGATTTTAATGCTAACAAAACTGAAATATATTGAAAGCCAAACTGATGTATCTAATTACATATTTCACTAGAAGCTTTGTACAATCTCATCCTGCCAAGCTGCAGCCTCTAACATAAACTTAACATAGCAAGCTTTACAGTTCAGAACAAAAGAGAAACATGAGCCAACTAAGCAGAAAAGAAGCCATCAATGGCAGCCAAGGCAACAGAGCTCCTTGGCCCCATAGCTCTTTTGGAGACCTCTTCTTCCCTCAGAAGGACCAGCTTCTCTTCAACCTTTGCTTCCATGGCAGAGAAAAGAGAGGAAGCCATGGCCATGGCAGATCTGAACTCCATCTCCCCTCCTTCTTCTTCCTTCTCCCAACTGCTCATTCTCCTCTCCAAGTCCTCCACCACCAACAGAGCTATATCCACCATTAAACCTCACAGAATTCAACAGATTTGAGATGATTTCGGGTTTTCTCTCTATCCTTTGGATTGTGTGTATATCCCAATAAGGTAAATTTCCTGCAGGTCCCTTTTGTTTGATGAATATTTTAAATTAGTTCATGTCTTTAACATTATATCCATTGCAGCTTATAGTACTTGTTGATGCAAAAAATGCACCACCACAGAGAGAAATGAGACGACAATTTTTACGTGGAAACCCGAGTGTTCGGGGGAAAAACCACGACGTCGTCCAGGCGATTTGAATCCACTAATTCCATCTCCTCTTACAAAGCTTGAGCATCTCTAATGGAAGACCAAATTAGTACAAGAGAGAGAGGGTAAAGAAAGAATGGCCCCTTTTGAGAGAGCCTGAGTCCTCTTTTTATAGCCTGGAGAGGAGAAGGTACAATAGGTAGTCTGTCATATCTGACACCTATTCATACAAAGAACGATTAGGGAGTGGACTCCCATACTGTCTTAAATGCTGAGTTGACATAGTAGTACGGAGAGTACGATCTGGTGTGCTCTTTGAGCTGCTTTTCGACGTGGGGCTGTTGAGCTGCTCTTCGACGTGGGGCTGCTGTTGAGCAGCTGTTTGGCAAGGAGTTGCTGTTGATTTGCTCTTCGACGTGGGGCTGCTGTTGAGTGTCTCTTCGACGTGGGGCTGCTGTTGAGCTGCTCTTCGACGTGAGGCTGCTGTTGAGCAGCTGTTTGGCAAGGAGCTGCTGTTGAGCGCTCCTTGTTTGGCAAGGAGCTGCTCTTCGACTTGGGGCTGTTGAGCTGCTCTTCGACTTGGGAAGGGATGTTTAGAGAAGGTTCTAACAGTACTACCACTTACTTTTGATATTTTTAGTTATTTAACATCTAATGTTATTTCGTTTCTGAGGTTTAGCGACATTATCTTTGCCTAAAAAATCTATAAGCTAATTTATAATTGATAAAACTTATGAACATGCTCACAAGATTTTTCAAGTTACACTTTATAACTTCTGGAAGAAGTCTGCAGCTCGCTGAAGAAAAAAAAAACTAAGAATAATTTAAATATAGCTTAAATACAGAGTTATTTTAGGTTGAAAGCAGTAAAATTAATCGACTTAATTTTAAGTAATAATCTTTATAGGGATCTAATTGGATGATAAATAAACTATGGTGACTTGAAAATAATTTTTCTTGTGTGATAGGCTATCATTTCTCGCTTAGGATAAGAATGACAGCTCAATGTTTACTTTTGTAAGCAATAATGTAGTTTTGGGACTAATTTGTCAAGTCTATTTCAACTTAAGTTTTATAATTAATTAATTTACAAAAATAACATTTTAGTCCACTTCAGTGAGTGGCCAGTAGAGCTGCGTAATAAATCGATTTCTAGAAACCGATCCTATATTGAACCGATTTGATCTAAAATTGACTAGATTATACGGACTCTGATTCTGATCTCAATTTTTAGGGTCAACTGATTCTTACATAGTTGGAATCGGTTCCTATCTAGTACCAGTCCGATTTGACTTAATCAGAATATGATCGATTTGACAGAATCAGACTAGACCAATTTTGAACACGAATCGAACCAATTTATATATGTAAAAGTTTCTTTGTTATTATAATGATTTGTTCAACTAGAAATTTTGAACTTTTTAGTTCTTCAAATTTAGCAAGTATATATCCAGCAATTATTAAATATACATATATATATATATATATATGAAGTAAAAATTAATTTTT
>KZ452037.1:1011303-1023718 GCA_002786265.1 Apostasia shenzhenica
AGGTTCTTTGGTTCCACTCTTTGATTCTCTTCTTCATCTCCCTCTTCAGCCTCATGAGAACTTGTAGAACTTTTGTTGTACATTTTATTTCCTTTCCTCAAATTGTAAGAGCACCCACTGCATACTCTTTTACATTAGTGGATTTAAAAAGCTAAGTTTGGCATCGCGATTTTCTACCAATTACTCGGGTTCCACACTAAAACTCTTGTCTATTTTGCTTTTATTTTTGTTCCTCACTGTCATCCGTTTGATTTGCTTAGGAAATTTCTCATCAACAAAGAATGAAAAAATTAAGGACACTTGCACATCATATGGTAACATATAGAAATTGACATGTGTGGATTTCTATCAATTTTATTGCTCATCAGATAATTGCTCAAAATTACTCTATTACGTGTTTTGATAAATTTGAGTGTTAATAAATATGCGATTTCACTTCCTGTCTCATCAAGAGTTTCCATACACAACTAGGAAATCAAATGATATTCACAATGCGATTAGCATACATTAATAACATTTGTTGATTATGCCATTGTTTTGCAAGCCATGCAACGCTGGGTTTGTATAAAAAGCTTCATAACAGGGCGCCCAAAGCATTAAACAGGTATGTAAAATGATTTTCATCTTGATGTTGCCTATTCAAATTGCTTGTTTTCCTTTCTTTATTCAATGTATGTTGCAGGTGGGAAATGTGTGGACAAGTTAAGGTGGTTTTGAAAATTGAAAGTGAGGAAGATATGCTTGTTTTACTGGTAACCTGACTTGTATAACAGCGCAAAATGATATGGCATGCTTCAAATAGATACAACTTTTCCTGTATTCTTGTGGTAATGCTTGTATATATAGAGGGGAGAGCTAGAACGTGAATTTTAGTCCATACGAAAATTGATTTGTTCTGTGATTTTGTCCCCAAAAATGATGTATAACATTTTTAAAAAAAGTTGATTCTTATGCATTTGAATTTGTTACAGAATGTTAAAGCTTTGTCAACACCACGTTTAACTGAGTATCTTAACATTTGATTCACCATTCTCATTCTCATGTATCACATGTATGCTTATCGTCAGCATTGCATGCCAGACACCTGTCATTCAATGCCACCCAAAAACGTTTCTGTAGTTACTCTGTCCTTCCAAGTTCAACTGAAATCATGTGTATTTCTCCATCTTCCTCTTTATCATTCTTCATTCCTTAGCTGAAAATAAAGCTTTCGTTTGCATTGGTATTTGCTAAGCAAAATTGTTTTTCTTATATACCATGTAAATTTTTGAATTTTGATTTTGTACTCTTCCTGTTATTTTGTTTTATAGCTCATGGGTTTGCTCGTGCTGATTATGGTACTGAACATTTTAATTTTTGTCATTGTTGTTAGAAATGATTTAGGTTGGCCTTGAATTTTTTATTTGCCATAAAATTTTGGTTTTTAGTCACCTGTTTTCTTTGTGAAAATTTCTATTTGCTAGCCAACCCGTTTTGCCTCCTATTTTAGTAGGGCATGATGGGTATCAAATTAATTTCACAGCTTTGTTGAGATCATGGTTTTAAAACTCAGCTGAAACGATT
This sequence comes from Apostasia shenzhenica, assembly GCA_002786265.1. Lineage (NCBI taxonomy): Eukaryota > Viridiplantae > Streptophyta > Magnoliopsida > Asparagales > Orchidaceae > Apostasia > Apostasia shenzhenica. The sequence goes on from KZ452037.1 coordinate 1,012,867, forward strand.
GAGTTTTAGTAATTTCAGATCAGTTTCAATGGAAACCAATCCAAAAAAGCTATCGAGTTTTGGTTTAAGTTTCGGTCAAAGCACGGTAGTTTCGGTAGTTTTGGTTGAGTTTCGGCCGAAACTGCTGAAATTACCAAAACTCGGCTGAAACAGCCAAAACTGCCGAAATTGTCGAAACTCGTGTTTCTCCAAAAAAATAATATTCGATAATTATCATTAATAAATTCAATATTGAATTTACAAATTTAAACAATTTAAAGAAAAAATTGAAATTGCCAATACCAAAACCATAACCGAAATCGAGTTTTGAAACCAAAACCGAAACCGAGTTTTAAAACCTTGATTGGGAATAATGCGTTTTATTTTAGCTAAAATTTAACCCGATGACTTAAAGTTTCCCCATCCGAATTGCTAATCCATTTAAGTTTTCATTTAGACTTTTGTTAACCTCTTTGATGAACATTTTCTATAAATTAGGTATTTGTAATAGTTTCTGCGACAAGTGGTCACACTAAAGCGAGCATTAGAAGTAATTGTATTAATAGTGTTAGCATGGCATCTATTGAGAGTATGATGAGCGAGGGACATGAAAGTTTGGCCCTATTAATTGTTGAACTCTAGAGACATTTGCGCATAAATATATGGGGATACTTGCCATGACTGTAAAGAGAGAGGGGAAGACTAAAATGCTTATGATATAGTTGTTAAGCATGACCTTGACATACGAATGCTTCTACTGAATGTTGTTTAAAATAGAGCTGTGGAAAAAAAAAATCCATGACTACATGAGGCATACCCATATGACAATTATTTTAGTTTAGCAGAACAAAGGCTTTGTTATTGTTTGGCAAAATAAACTTTATATTTATTTTTGTTTCTAGCAGGACAGAGCAAAGTCTCTGAAGCTACCAACCCATATAACCGTAGATGCTGGAAGGACACAAATTGCACCAAGTGAGTTGCCAACAGTTATTTCTACTATGCTCCATTCCCCCCCCCCCTTATCTTTATCACGTTAATGAGCACTATTATTTCTTCCCTGACCCACAAGGACTTGATAACTTACTACTCATTCGTATGCTTCAGTAGGAATTTTCTTCAGATAAATCAATGGACAAAAGGCTATTTTAAATCCAAAGGTAATTATCATTAATCAATTTGCTTATTGTTTCCTACAGATTCACGGACAGTGATGGCCATTCTAGGTAAGTTACTAGTTATTTTCTTATACCCATTGAATTTCCATTGAGACAATGACATTGATGATGTGACACTTTCACTATTAGTGCAACTTACACTCAAGTTTTGGAGGTTTGGCATGCATTTTATGTACGTCCTTGTGTTTTTAAATTGTTTGACATTGGTTCTCTCATCTTTCTATTGACGTTGTCCATCAATTTTGAACAGGAGGCCCGTGTTGCTTTCAACCTTCTGTCTCTTCCTTCCCTTCCATTCTCTCTCTCTCTCTCTCTCTCTCTCTCTTGTTGCTCTTTTTTTTGGGGAAGAGGGCATTAAAGAATGAACCATATTGAAGTTAAATTATGGGGAGAAATCATTGATAGTCAAAATCTGTTTGAATCAACTACAATGAACTTAAATTAAGTAATGCAGTTACAATTTAACATGACTAGCAGGAAAGGATTTGTGTAAAACAACTAAAAAATGTAGTCCTATGTGAATAATAATGTACGCAGAAGAAGTAAACAGTAAAAAAGAATCATAGAAATAGAAAATCAGGATTTTTGTGGAAACCTGTCGGAAAACTGCTATCAAAATATGAGAGAAAAGCTTCACTAATTGAAAAGAAAACAGAATACTGATGTTGTTATAACGAGTTGAACATGGAGGATAAAGTAAGGTTCTCACATACCAATTAGTGCTATATGCATAGAAGCGCCCCCTCTTGCTTGTTGCAGAAGAACACAGATTTCTAAATAGTACTCTAGAAGAAAAAATTGGTAATAACAAAATGGTTCTTGATCTTCCAAAAATATCCCTAATTCCGATACCTGTCAGGAATTTGCCAAATGTTGTCATGCCTCCCGCATGACCTTGACTGTCAGTGTCTGTGTTCTGGGTGGTGTTGAAGAAATGAAAATCAAAAATGTATGTCACAACGAAGAGCAACAAAAATACCTCTATAAAAAAATGCCCTTCTTGAAGGCTATGACGTGTCGAACACGTTTTGCTTAATGCCTATGGTATTCTACCCCAACCATTTGGCTTCTAATATTGACTTCTTTCGAACGAAATAGTGGTAAGATGAAAAATTCAAGTCACATCCAATATAGTCTTTATGATAATAGAATATCATGCACTAAGACCTCTTTTAGTTGGAGCATATTTTAGAGAGATTTTAAGCTTTTTTTTAGATAGGGAGAAAAAAATATTTTAATGTTATGATGTGAAATAAATTTATTTTATCATTCAGGATTGTGATAGATGTGAAATGAAATTAGTTTTTTTTATTAAAGTACATGTATGATATGAAATAAAGTTAAGATTTAAAGTTAAAATTTGTGTAAGATATGAAATAAAAGTATTATTTAATATTTAAATCTATATTTGGTGCAAAATAAATATAAATTATTGATAAAAATTGTTATGGAGGGGTTTGGGGGGGTTTTTTAGGCCTAACCAAACGAGGCTAAATGAGAAATTTGTAAAATAGCAACCGGAACTTAACCTTCTTCTAGAAATTTTGAATGTTAGTCGAAAAAGAATTTACTAGCAATGAATATGGGATTAGATAATATAGAAGAATAGAAGATGCATTAATGTTGCTAATAATATTTGGTTATTAGCAATTAGGTTCCTTTAATTTTTAAGTTAACCAAGTTGATCCTTCCGTTTGAAATAACGTACAAATAGATCCATTAGCATTAATAAAAGGACGAAATAAATGACATTTATTTAATCAGTAGACTAGTTTGATTAACTTAAAAACTACATCAATATTTCAGATGAATATTTTGTCCAATCTGATCTAATAATTAAAGAAATTATTCTTTATTAGGTACCTTTATTAAGATCAAAGGATTTATTTGCATGTTATCTCAAATTAGAGTACCAATTTGATTAGTTTGAAAATTGGAGAGATTCAGTTGCACATAGACCTATACTAGAATTACGGATTCACGGATCTAAGTATTTGAGCAAATACTTTTTGGCATTCGTCGATCTATCTTCTCTTCATTGCAGACTCCTGATTTATGCTTATGCCCTTAAACAGGACCAGGCGATATGGTTGATGATGTAACTGGCGGACTAAAGCTTTTGTAGCATGGCATTCATTTTTGCAGCTCCAGATTCTCCCCATTGTAGCCAATGTGCCATGATCTTCCATTTATCAAAGCAGCTCACAAATCTGAAGGTATCTGATAGATAAATGTAACCAATTGTTAGTAATGGATGTTTCAATTCCTTCCAAATTGAAATTTAGCCTTGAAATTCTGAAATATTATAGCTTCCGGGTGCGTCGATTTCATCGAAAATTCTGGTGAGGGCATTTTCTGACCCAAGTAATGTGATTGTTTTCTTGCTGCCTTCGATTTGTTCGTCATTTCAAGTATGATGAATAAAAGTAGATTTGAATGAAAGGAAGCGAAGTCTATTAGAAAATTAGCTTTATTAGCTTTCTATTAGAAAATTAGATTTGAATGAAACACCAGATGATCACATAATTTATTGGAGTTTTTACCCGTATGACACAAAAAATTTCAATATTTACTTATTAGACACCCTAAAGTTAAATATTATTTGACACACACTTATTTATTTTAATTTTACAACTAACACACCCTATTTAAAAAATCTTTATATTTTATTTAAGTAAATCATAGTTAAGTTATGTTTTAACTTAAATAAGGTTCATAGGAATAAAATCTAACCCCCTTTGTATCTTAAATTAAATCTAATCGTTAAGATGAGCATCTAACGATTAAATTTAAAATATTTTACATAAATAATAGATTTAAATAGTTTTTAACATGTAAGATTTAAGTTAAGATGCATCGAGAGTTAAATTTTATTCTTATGAATTTTATTTAAGTTAAAACATAACTTAAGTATGGTTTACTTAAATAAAATGTAAAGATTTTTTAACTAGGGTGTGTTGGTTGTAAAATTAAAATAAATAAGTGTGTGTCATGTAATATTTAACTTTAGGGTGTCTAATAAGTAAATATTGAAGTTTTTTGTGTCATACGGTTAAAAATTTATAATTTATTAGCTTTCTATTAGAAAAATGACATAAATATAATTTTTTAACTAATGGTTTTACTTGTGTGCTCACTTTTTTCTTCTCTCTGAAGGGAAGGAAACAGGGTTCCATAAAAAAAAAAAGTAATTTTAAACTCTTTTTATTACATTTTAAACAGAAAAATCAAGAATAGTATATTTGATAAACTCAAAATTCAAAAACAAAAATTTTAAAATTATAGACATATATATATATATATATATATACATCTCATTGGGATTAATCCCCACAGTCGATCAATTTTCCCGCCAACAATTAGCCGTTGGCCTCCCCTCCCTCTTCGGCACCGTGACATTACATTGTTCCCCTCTCTGCTTCCGCCAATCCCAAGAAATGGCATTCATTTCAATCTCCGACGTCTCGATCCTTCTCCTCTTCTTCGTCCTCATCTCGCCGCCTAGCCGTGCAGCCACCTCGGCTGCCGGGTACCTCACCAACGACCGTATCCCGCTATCTTGGGGCACGAACATGACGCTCTTCGGCGCCGCCGCCGTGAAGAACGGAGTCATCAGCCTCACTGACTCCACAGCCCACCCGAGCGCCGGCCGAGCAGTCTACTCCCGCCCCATCCGCTTTCTCGAAGCCTCCTCCCGCAACCCCGCCTCCTTCTCCTCCCTCTTCACCTTCGTCATTTTCCTTTCCCCCACCGCCGGCGACGGCCTCGCCTTCTTCATCACGTCCTCCCCGGAGCTCCCGCCTGGATCCAGCGGCGCAGGCCACTTCGGCCTCTTTCCGGCGTCTTCTGGCCAAGATCCGGCTACATTCGCCGTGGAATTCGACACCAGCTACGATTTCTCCCTTCGCGACATCAACAACAACCATGTCGCGCTAGATGTCGGTAATATCCTCTCGATCGCCGCCGCCGACGCCGCCGTCGCCAAGATCGACCTCAAGGCCGGAATCCCCATCACCGCCTGGATCGATTACATCCACGTCGAGAAATCCCTAAAGGTCTGGCTCAGCTACTCGAAATTTCGGCCCCAAATTCCGATTCTCGTCGCCAATGTCGATCTCTCGCATTTCTTCCGCGAGTTCATGTATGTGGGATTCTCCTCCTCTGATTTCTTGGGGAATGCGCAGCACTACGTATTGAAATGGGGATTCCGCACCTTCGGTTTTTCTTCGCCTTCTTCCTCCACGCCGGCTGCCGGAGGATGCCCGTGGTGCTTGGACGGAGGCCCTGACGGGCCCATCGTCTCCGCGCCGTTCGAACCTCTGGGAAATTCGAGGAGGAAGAAGGCGGCGATCGTCTTATTCGTTGCAGTCCCTTGCATCCTCCTGCTCCTACTGGCAATGGGAGCCGCTGCCTATCATTTCCTGCCCTGTTGGGCAAATGCCGAGGAAGACGACGACGAAGAAAACAACAGCGGCGTATGCGGCTGTTGCACCAGGGGAATCAGTGACCCTCCGGCCCCCTTGGCCTCCAATGCTCCAGCTGTTGTTGCCACCCCGCAGTGTGTTCCCCCGAGGATTTCTCTGGATGAAATAATGACGGCGTCGAAGGGGTTCCATGAAAGCAAGATGCTTGGCGCCGGAGGCTCCGGCGCTGTCTACGAGGGTGTTCTTGCTTCGGGCGGCAGGGTAGCAGTAAAGCGTTTCAACCGCGTGGAGTCCTTCACGAACACCTTCACGATTGAGCTCGCCACCGTGCAGGGGAGCTATCGCCACCGGAACCTCGTGGACCTCAAGTACTGGTGCTGCGAGAAACATGAGCTTCTGTTGATCTACGAATACATGCCGAACGGCAGCCTGGACAAGCTCCTCCATTTGCCGACGCCGGCGCAGGCGGCGACGCTCTCTTGGGACCGCCGTCTCGACATTCTGCTCGGCCTGGCGTCCGCCATCGCCTTTCTTCACGAGGAATGTGAGAAGAAAATTATTCACCGAGATATCAAGACCAGCAATGTCATGCTGGATGCCGACTTCACCGCCAAGCTCGGCAACTTCGGCCTCGCCGAACTCAACGACCACAGCCGGAAGCCATTCGCAGCTCAGCCGGCGGGCACCATGGGCTACCTCGCGCCGGAGTACGTCCACTCCGGCGTGCCCACGGAGAAGTCGGACATTTACAGCTTCGGCGTCGTGATCCTCGAGGTTTTGACGGGGCGGCGGCCCATTGACAAGGGCGTGGTGCTCCTAGACTGGGTCTGGCAGATGTGGGGGAGGAAGAAGCTCGCCGACGCCGGCGACCCACGGCTCGCTGCAGGATTCCGCAGCGAAGACTTGGCGAGGGTGCTGCGGGTGGGGCTTTGTTGCGCCCACCCTGACAGCAAGCAGCGGCCGAGCATCAGGAAGGCGATAAAGATGCTGAAGGGAACAGCGCCGGTGCCTGCGCTGCCGGCTAAGAAGCCGGCGATCAGGCTTGTCTCTCGTATGCCGGAGTCTTCCTCTTTAGAGATCTCCGGAGCTACGCGGCCGGGATCAGGGGATGCGTCGTGGCGGGCGACTCCCAGTGGGAGTTGCAGTGCCCACGCTGTTGTTGGTGAGCACAAACACTATTAGCAGATCTGTGGTAGTGAAGAAATTTTTGCGTGCAACGGTGCACGGTACACAAGCCAATTAGCGCACGACACATCAACATGTATGACCCATTTTTATTCACGTGTCGTGTATTAATTGGGCTTGTGCACCGTACACCGGTGCATACAAAAATTTCTCGTGATGGTGAGAGTTTTGTAGATATGAAGAGAATAATGTTTTGTGTTATGTATATACTATTAGATCTTAATAAATAAATTTATTCTCCAAGAGGGTTTTTTATATTAAATCATCACTAATTTACTCCAATTCTTGTTGCCTTCAACTTTTATTACTAATAATTATTTGTGAACATTATTTTTGGAACATCAAAAGTTCTTAAAAAAAAAAGTAAATTTTTTCTTGTTAGTTGTATGCATGTAAATTTTTATATAGAGAAATTTAGATGATGACTATAAATTGCTTTTATCTCGTACAAATGAGATAGTAATTTGTAGTGTTCAAACAAAGAAGTCAAATTTATGTGAAAATCTTAGAAGGGAGAAACTACTATGTGTTTGAACGCGTAAATGAAGGTTTTTTCTAATAACAAAATCTTCTAAATATTTGAAAGGAATTTAATTATAAGATAAAAGGGGACGACGAATAGCTGTTGATTAGTATGTGTGCTTTGGTCTTGACGTGTCAATATATCCCAAGGCTTGGGTAGGCCATTTTATTTATAGCTACAAGATCACAGTAGTTGCTAAGCTATCGATAGATGATTTCACTAAATTTTGACTAGCAATCTAACCAAAAGGGGAGTAGATGATGCACTGTCATTTAGATTCTTCGAGATGGTAATAACTAGACGATTATTTGTCTAGACACTTAGTTACAATGGAGCATCAGAGATTCAGAGCTCCAAGATGTATTGGGTTATTAGGAAGTTTCGGGGCGCCTTCTTTCAAATTTTTCATGTCGAGATGCGTTTGGTCACATAAAATCTATTATGAAACCTTCAGTCGGAGCAAATGTGTTAGGGCATGATTAATTGATCTTGGAGGGATTCCTACAATGGACTTGACCTAGATCTACTATAGCAACACATTAAATATCGCCCACTAAGTTTAAAGGTAATCGTATCATGATGGCAAGTAGTGAAGGATATACTAATAACATAAGCTATTTAGCTGTAATTGAACAGACTTAAAGTTTACTCATCTTTTTGTGACTTAAAAATAACTCATTCAAAACTAGTCGATTTATATGGATTCAACATAAATTTTTAATTATTAATAGACTAAAAAATTAAACTTCTAAGTTATAGTCCAAATTTCTTATATTTGAAATAATAGTATGAATATTTATATCATCATCTAAGTTTATTTTTGTTACCCTCAAAAGATATATTAGTTAAAAATTTTACCTTTCATTTGAGGTAATAAACATAATATATTTATTTTCACGGTGACAAACGTAAGCTTTCTTTTTAAAGAGTTAAAACGAGCAATAACAACATTTCTTGAAATAGTAACATATAAATTCATTTTTTATAATTTCTTGTTGAATTACGTAAGAAATGAAATTTAAGGTAAATAATATTTATTTATTTTTTATTTTGTATATAGTTTTTTTTTTAATTAAATAAATTAGTTTATAATTTGAGTAAAAATACAGATACATTTTATTTTGATAATAGACGCTCATTTATAGTAAAAAAATTTATTTTCATAGAATATTTATAGTGAAAGCTACACTGACAGTATTTTTATCCAATTTTATTGTAAAAATAATTATATATATATTTGTAATAAAAATATTATTTATTATAAAAAAAAATTCAAGTATATTTTTATTTAAAATTAGTAGCTTAATTTGATTAATTTAAAAATTAGAGAGATTTATTATACGTGTATAACAGTAATACAGTAAATACGAGATGAATAAATTTGATTTATCAAACTTTTTTAGATATCAATAATAATATTAATTTTTTTATTTTTATAAAAAAAATATTGAAATAATAATATTAATTTTTTTATTTTTATTAAAAAAATATTGAAATAATAATATTAATTTTTTTATTTTTATTAAAAAAATATTGATTTTTGGCTGTTATCTACCTGCTTAAACTATCTGTGATGGCAGTCCATTTTTCTTCCAATCTTTTTGGAAAAGGTCAACTTTAAATAGAATATCCGCATGCGGGCAAAAATGTTTCAAGTAATCTATGCGGTCAACTTTGTGCTGCCTATTATTTAAAAAGATGAAGATAAGGAAAATGTCTTTAGGTTGTAAAATATTTTGTCATAAATTTGCTCATGTCAAACTTTGTTGTCAAAATCAGCATGGTTCACAAAGTTTTATTATAATTTTAAAATTTAAGTTAGCACTAGTTATAATTGTCACATGGGATAGACTAAGTAATATTTTTTGAAAATAAATTCTAGGGTAAATTTCACCCAGGTCCCTGAGTTTAAGGGTAATATCACACAGGTCCACGTTTTTAAATTTATATCATTAGGGTCTCTAGGTTTTCAAAAAATATCATCTGGGTCCTTTTTTATTTTTTTATTATTAAAAAATATACAAAATTACCATCATACCCTTACGGGCCTTACCCTCCATCTCTCCACCAGATCCGGCAGCTGCGCCGCCTCTGGCCGCCTCGCACGGCCGCACGACCTCTAGGTCGTCGTACCGCGCGGCCGCACAACGCAGCCGGGGGCGGCGTCGCGCTGTCCAGCGACAGCGCTCCACGGTGGCACAGCCGGGCGGTCGGGCCACGGCCCGCGCGCGGCGAGCCCAAGCGGCGCAGCTCGCCACGCGGCGGGCCGCGCGCGGCTCGCCGAGCGGGCGCAAGCTGGGGCCACGGGCGGCCCGCGTCGCGGCTCTCTCCGAGCGGCCGCGGCGCGGCACGGAGCGGCCGCGCGCGGCGCCTTTTCGAGCGTCGACAGCGTCGTAGGCCGCAACAAGCGGGCCAGCGCGCGAGGCGCTGGCTGGCGTGCCGCTCGTCGGCGCCGGCCCGAGCGACAATGGCCGCGTGGCCGCGCGCGGCGCGCCCGAGCGGCGCTGGCTGCGTAATAAAAAGTCTTCGCTATTATCGTTTAAAAACGTGGACCTGTGTGATAATAACCCTTAAACTCAGGGACCTGAGTGAAATTTACCCTAAATTCTATAACATGCGAATCGAATCTTCAACAATGGGGAAATCAGTGTTCGCAGCATGCTATGATCCTATTCAAGTCATAGGAAAAAAAATAGTGAAAATTAAGAAAATATATAAAAAATAAAAGAAAATATGAAAATAAATGAGACAGTCATAGGAAAATTATAACACCTTTCATTATGAGCAATAAAAAGTCTTCGTTATTATCTTTTACTTTGGAAGAGTTGTCAATATGATCATTCTTTAAAGATCTAAGAGATCATCTAATGAAGAAATATTGTCTATCTATTGGTTGTTGAGGTTGCAGAAATAAATGGGATACAATATATAGTATCTGAAAAGGTTAGCAATACAATACATGCATAAGCAAATAGCTAGATATCAGATTCAAGTCTTCTAATTGCACCCTCGATTTAAGTGGACAAAGGAGACCATCCTCATGTCGTGCAGATCTGTAGTATAAGCTCATGTGAAGTCTTGAAATTGCTAATGAGATGTTGGGAGTCTCACGGTTATAAGATAGTTTTGACTAAGATCTTTTGAGGAGATCATAATCTTCACAAAAATATAACATTTATCTATTAAAAATTTCTAACTCAAGATAATTAATGAGGTAGATCTTCATAATGTATGTCATTGTAGTAAGACAATTGAAGCCTAGGGTAGCTATGATCAAGATAATTATATTAGTAATATCATTAATTGACTTTCTTAATTTCTTATATAGTTTAAGTTGTACGAAGAACATTCTCATGCCTTGCCTTGGGGAATCACAGGAGATACGTCATAATGCAATATTGTGCAATCATGATATATATATATATATATATACATATACACATATACATATATACATATACACATATACACATATACATATATACATATACACATATACACATATACATATATACATATACACATATACACATATACATATATACATATATACATATATACAT
>KZ452037.1:1023743-1088270 GCA_002786265.1 Apostasia shenzhenica
CGCCGACGCGCGGCTCGCCCGCAGGGCGCAGCTGGCCACGGGCGCCGCGTCGCGCATCTCCCGAGCGGCGCGGCGCGGCACGGGCGCTCGCGCGCGGCGCCATTTCGAGCGTCGCAGCGTCGTGGCCGCAACAAGCGGGCCAGCGCGCAGCAGGCCTGGCTGCGTGCGCTCGTGGCGCGCCCGACGACAATGGCCGCGTGGCCGCAGCGCGCGCCGCCCGAGCGGGCGCTGGCTGCGTAATAAAGAAGTCTTCGCTATTTATCGTTAAAAACTGACCTGTGTGAAATACCCTAAACTCAGGGACCTGAGTGAAAATTTACCCTAAATCGTATAACATGCGATCGAATCTTCAAGCAATCTGGGAAATCAGTTTCGCCAGCCATGCTATGATCCTATTCAAGTCATAGGAAAAAATAATAGTTGAAAGAAGAAAATATAAAAATAAAAGAAAATATGAAAATAAATGAGACAGTCATAGGTAAAATTATAAACACCCTTTCATTATATCTATATATATATATGTCTTCTTATATCTTTTACTTTTGAAGAGTTTCAATTATGATCATTCTTAAAGATCTAAGAATCATCTAATGAAGAAATATTGTCTATCTAGTGTTTGTTGAGGTTGCAGAATATAAATGGGATACAATATATAGTGATCTGAAAAGTAGCCAATACAATACATGCCTAAGAAATAGCTGATTAGATAACAGCATTCAATGTCTTCTAATTCACCCTTCGAATTAAGTGACAAAGAGAGACCATCCTCATCGTCGTGCGAGATCTGTAGTATAAGCTCACTGTGAAAGTCTGAAATTGCTTAATGAATGTATGGCAGTCTCACGGTTATAAGTATATTTGACCAGAATTCTTTTGAGCAGTATCATAATCTCACAAAAAATAACATATTACTCTATTAAAAATTTCTAACTCAAAGATAATTAATATCAGGTAAGATCTTCATAATGTTATGTCATTGTAGTAAACAATTGAAGCCTAGGGTACTATCGATCAAGATAATTATTAGAATCATCATCTCATTGACTCTTCTAATTTCTTATTATAGTTTAAGTTGTACGAAGAACATTCTCATGCCTTGCCTTGGGGAATCACAGTGACGATACTCATTAATGCAATATTGTCACCAATCTATATGAAATATATATATATATATATATATATATTTACCAATAACACATATACAAATACACTTACAACTATCCTAACATATAACATATACAAAACAATATACATAATATACAATACACATATTACACACTTTATAATATATTAACATATACACTATATACCATAAACTATACTAGTAACATATATTACTATATACATATACTACATATAGACATAACATATACATATATAATATACATATATATATATATATATATATATATATACATATATATTGTGATACTTATAGTTAAAGAGAGTGTAAAGTAATTATCGTGTGATGTTCCAAGAGAAAGGAATCACTAGAGTATAGTGCGGCTCTTAGTAGATTACTACACCGATAAATAGTGGTGAAAGAGGCACGGGAATGAATTATCTAATATCAAAAAAGGGAGGAGAGTTCCTGAGTTATATAAGTACATAATATGATCCCAAATAATAGATATATTTTTTAAAGCAAAATCATAAAATTAATAATAAAAAATTTCATAATTAATTATGCTTAGACTGAAATAATACAAAATGGGTGATTTTTTTAGAAAATACTCAAGTCACACAGTTCCATAAATTCAAAGCAGATAATAACTTTATATTTGAATCAGAATGATATATATATATATATATAATATTTGTATATATCATTTATATTAAAGGTGCAGACTCATTTCATATTTCATGGTTCAAATTTGTTCATATAAACACACTGCCATAAAATCAAATGTAGACATTCGCATAAAGGAATTAAATGTCAAATAATAGATTTGATATCTTAGTGAACTTGACATTCACGAACTATTAATAGATTTTTAATTCAAGTGTGTTTAATTTAATATTATATATACATTTGTGTTATCTACATATTAATTATTAAAATATTTATGATATATATTTTTAAATTATTACTTTTTAGTTTAATATTATTATTATATTAAATAATAATAATAATTTATTTTTTTATTATAACTAAAGTGACGTGCATCTAGATGCTCTTAAATTTGGGATGAATATTTAGATATTATTTTAAATGATAATCTAAATAATATTATAACATAATAAAACTTAAATTTATATTAAAATGTGAGGGAGATAATAACTTATTTAATTATTATTTTAACATATATAAAATATAAAATAAAATAATTTTTATGAAATAAATATATAATATAATTAAATTTTAATTTTAAAATTTATATATATTATAATATGTCGGATTAATTCCCATTAAACAAAAGTATCTTAAATGTTGAATATTTATCTTTCGATAAATATTATGTTTATTTTCAAAATTTTGATTATTAACAGCATTTAAAGCATGCACTTTAGGGCTGGTTTATTGTCGAATTAGAGTGAGTCACTTTCTATTTAAGATTGAACTTTTCGCATTATAAAAAAAAGGATTGAAATTTTTTATTTTAAGTCAAATTTAATTCATAACAGATATTTTTCTCCAATGTTCTAGCGTGTTGTGAACTAGATGGAGCCAAATTACATGCCATTATTTTATAAAATTTTTATTATATTAATGTACAACAACATAGATATTTTTACGCATGTTACACTCATTTTTTGTATTTTAATATTAGGATAATTACCTACGTACCATATTATTTAGTTTTATTTATGTCTTACTCATCTATTCTTAATTAATTACGCTATGCACACTCAAAATATTATAAAATCTTACATACACACACTTGAGTTAAAACTTAATCAAAATCTATTTGAAAAAAAAAACATTCTGTTAGTAAATCATTAAAATTATATTTTTACTCTTAATGGTATATATTTTTCTCTTCCTCAATACCACACTAAAGCGCTGATTTATCCTAAAATCAATTCACTTCGCGGATGTCTCGTTCCTTTGCCGTCACCTAAACATTAAGGTTTTAGGATTTTCATTCAAAATATCTTTAAATATCCTTAAAATAATATGATGAACAGCTCAAATTTTTTGTAATCTAATTATAGTTAGATTATTGAAAAATTATGATTACTCATTATAATAGAAATAAGTTAAAATGTGTGTATGTAAGATTTTATAATGTTTTGAGTGTGTATAGCGTAATCAACTAAGAATGAATGAGTAAGACATAAATAAAACTAAATAGTGTGGCATGTAGGTAATTATCCCTTTAATATTTTGTAATATCTTAAATAATGGAGAAATATAAATATTTAAGAATTAATGATAAGTTGAATTAATTTTATTTTAATCAATTAAAATATAATACAATTTATTTTTTAATTTTAGCGCAAAATTGCCGCTAAAATACGCCACAATTACGACTCAAATAAAGAATCCATAATTTTTTAAATAAAATAAAATAAATAATCCATAAACGTTGACGATCCCTCGTGCCGTGTTCCAACAGCCGCTGATTTCTTTTAGACCACAAGTAGAACAAAAAATATTTTCAAATAATAATTATTGGTTAAATTACTAATTTATTTTTTAATTCTTCTCTGTCCTTATTTTGCAAATATTGTTTTTTTTTTTATTATTTTGCAAATATTGCTACTTGTATCACTAAAGTTGTCCTAGGTAAATAGTTTAAAATTTCTTTAAAAAAAATTTCATGATCAAAATTTTATTTTATTTAAATAATAATTTTAAAAATATATGTTATATCTTATTTTATGTTTACAAACTTTAATATTTATAATCACTTTACTTTATTTCTAATGCATTTTTTGATAAATCAATTAATTTTATTTTATATTTAATGTAAATTTTAATATATAATTAACATATTTTATTTCTCAAAATATACCTGTTTCAATTTCCTTTATTTCTCTAATCAAATTAACTCTAAAATTGAACTGCAGGAATCTATTCTACTTCTCAGAAGAATCCAAATATTAAATTTAAGGCAATTAGTAATTTTTAAAAAGATTGATTTATATATGTAAATATTATAAATTTTATATATAATTCTTAAAAATTATAAAATTTATGAAAAAGTTTAATTATAATTTTTTACACACAGATCTCACCTTATAAAAATCTTTAATTAAAATAGAATATTTTGTTTAAGTTAATCTCAATCATAAAATCTCCTAGCTTTTGCGTTAAAGTGGATCAGTGGATCAGTGGCAGATATAGTATTTCACTTTAGCTTTTACGTTAAATAAAATATTTTGTTTAAGTCAATTTCTGTCATAAATTAATCTTTAAGACTTGAAATTTTTAATTGTAGTTAAAATAAGGGGCGACTTAAATATATTATTTTGACGAAAGTTAAATATAATTTATAAAGTATAGTTTGATATTAAAGTATTTCATAAGTTTTATAATTTTTAAGAATTAAATATAAATTTTTAATATTTATTAAATAGAATCTTATAAAAAAAAATATAAAATTTAAATATAATTATATGGTAAATTATAAAAATCTATTAATAATTTGTGAAAAATTCTTTTTTATCCAGTTTCGGTCAAACCAGTTCTCTTCCCGTCTCCCTCAGATCGCTCACCTTCCTTGCTTTCCCTCCCCCATTCCCTCCCACTTAATCCACCCATCTCCTTCGCCATCGTTAGCTCTCTGCTTTCGTCATCTCTCTCCATTATAAAATCTCCCACCTTCTCGCTTCACCATTCCCGTCGAAACCCAGATCTCAAAATCCGACCTTTTCTTCGCCGGATCTCCGAAATCGAAAATGGCGGACAACAGTTCATCCCCCGGCGCAATGGGTTTCGCTTCCCGTGAGTCAGATTTGAGCAACAAGATAAGCATCATGGTCATGGTGATCGTAGTCGTCTTCCTCTTTCTCGTAGTCATCTTCACCTTCTTCATTTACCTCTATGCCCGAATCTACTGGAGATCCAGGGACGCCAGAGCTCGCCGTCTTGAAACCCTGTTCGCTTCCACCACCGGCGATGCTCCTGCTACCAACCGCGGCCTCGACTCCGCGGTCCTCCGCTCCCTTCCGGTCACCGTCTACAAGCCGAGCGACCTCAAACAGGGCCTCGAATGCGCCGTCTGTCTGACGGAGCTCGCCGCCGGAGAAGAAGCTCGAATCCTCCCGAAATGCAGCCATGGGTTCCACGTCCAGTGCATCGATATGTGGTTTCACTCCCACTCCACCTGCCCCCTTTGCCGGTGTTCCGTCGGCCCGGCATCCGGCAGAGCCGGAGAAGAACAACGCTCGCCGGAACCGTCGCCGACTTTGCCGGCGAACGTTCTTTTTTGGGGGAACCAGGAACAGATAAACGCCTCTGTTTATTCTGAGAGGACGCTTGTGATCTCTATACCGAGTCGGCCGGCTAATGGATTCGGCTCGACGGTGTCGCCATTGCCGTCGAGCAGGTCGGCGGTGGAGGTAGTGATCAAGTCGCTGGAAGCGGATGATAGATCGCCGGCGGCGTCAAGGCGGAACTCTTGCAGAATGCCAGTGAGCAGGGGTAGGACTGGTGGTTCTTCTTGCAGTAGTCCAACTATGGCTGGTGAAATTCAGCAGGGAATGGTGGGATTTGGAGGTGGTAATGGAGAAGGAAGCTTGAAGAGTAGTAGTTTGGTTTAAAATTAGAGCAATGGCGTAAAAAAAGATGTACATAGTCATTTTTGTTATTAAAGTTATTTTTTTTGATAATAACCTTTGTACTTATTTAACATCCAATATTCCTAAAAAAATATTTACATGAGGCACCCAAGCCTAAGTTTAACAATTTATATAGCTTATTACTTGCAAATCTCAAAACAATTTACCTCCTTAGATGTCCCCCCAACTAATAATGCTCACCAAAACTAAATGCTCTAACTACGGATGTGCTTGAAACTACTATCATGAAAATACAAACTATTTTATTAAAAGATGAAAGATCAATAAAAGGATCTCACTTAGAGCGAGAGCTTCTTCCAATAAAAGAAGCCGTAATTCTAAGAGAGCATGCACTTCAAGTGAAGATCTTTGTGGGAATTTTCCTTTTCTTGTGTGGTTATTCTCTGAAATTAACAATATTTAGTAGAGCCCTTACTCACATAAAAGTGTTTGTGCCATGATTGTTCTTCAAGTCTTTTGAATCTTTTATGTCTTTTGTTACACTCTGTTGCTGCTCTATTTTATTTCCCTCTTGTGATCAAATACAAACAATCTTATTTTATAGATTAAATTATCCATGACATTAGGAAATAAGAGAGAAATGAGTGATGCTTTCTGAATTTAATGAAATACTATATAATATATTATAATTTATTTCATATTCTCATAAGATTGTATTCTATATAATTCTGTAAAAAATTTTATCACAAATATTCTCTATATCTACACAAACCAATAGCAAGAAATCACATCTTCACTGACATCATATTGCTTATAAAATATCGCCATACGCAGATGAATTAGTAATCTCCGAAGAACACCGATGTTAATTTTTTGATGTTAAAGATGAGAATTAAATGCCATAGATACGTATGATTAATAATATATCTCTGCATAAATACCTTAGAATCTCATAGCTCGATATCATAGTGGTTGGGTGTTGTTTGCCTACCATTATTAGCCTGTAATAGATTTGTGTATTTTAGACTGATTACGAAATATAACACCTATGAAGATCATTAAACAAATGAGCTAAACCAGCTAAATAAACACATGAATCTAGTAGAACCCAACTCCATGAAAGCTCCACACTCGAGTTCGAAGAAACTTGTAACACTACCAAATCCAAATCTCCTAAAGAAGAAATAGGATCAATATAATAATCAGGTTTTGGTAGTAGATACCACCAGACGATCAAGCATCACTATACAAAATTCTATCAAATAATTAAATCTAAGTCGGCAGAAATTTCCATTAAATCAGGAAAACCCCATGTAAGTTCCAGTAAATCATCTGTCAAAGCTGTAGAAGGGGCAAGGCCATGACCACACCAAAGACTGATGCCAGCAGCAAAAGAAGCCAGAAGGGCAGATTCCTGCTCTGCCTCCTGTTCTCAGCATGGTTTACAGCAATGTTTTTCTCCACTTCCTGCTCTGTTCGTTTGGCTGGTTCAATTCTGGCTGCAGGAGGACCACTGGGGAGGTCCTTGTAATTTGATTGCTCTAAAACAGACTGCCCTAGAGCATGGGGCTGCTCATACTTTTCAACGAATTCAGGAAATAGCTTCTTGAAGTTGGGGCAGTTCTTGCTGTCATTAAAAGAGCTCGGTCAATTGAGGGGGGCCAGTGCTCAGCTTGGCCAAAAAAAGCTGGTGAAAACCGATCGAAGGACTGAAACATTTGTCTAAAAAATAAGCATGAAGTAGCAGATTGAGAAAACAGAGGACCAGACAGCCATAGAATAGACCAAATTACTTCAATGCGCGTGGTTATTCACAGAAGTAGACACAATCTACAGGAAACCAAGCGGAGTAATGTGTGGGTGGTGCCAAGAATATTCTCTCAAAATATCTAACAAATAGATATGGAGGAATTATTTATAGGGAATTTACTCATTTAGAAAAAAAAAATTATGATATCATATTATTGCAATCCATCATGACAAATGTTAAATGCATTGTTTATAAACACAAATCATATAAGAGTAAAATTATTAAAAAAAAATTGCTACTTTGAATTCAGAACAGTGTTTAACAAACAAATAGATGGTTAAAGAACGTTGGCATCAATGTCAATTGAACTACGATGAGATAGAACATAGAATTACACGAAACTAAATTAATAAAATAAATTCAAACATATGCTGTGTTTAGCATGCAGAGGCTTGTATGTATCATCTTAATAAGTACATGTTTATCTTGAAATCTGAAAATCAATCTAAGTCAAGACTATAGGACATTCCAAGGTTTGTTCAGAAAACAAACACTTCATCTTCATATCCTCAATAACTAGGATATTCCTTGGTCAATGGTTGTCCTTGCTCAATAGACAGACTTGGTTGCTAAAATTTATCATTTGCCCCGTTTGTCTCCAAGTTAAAAAATTAACCTAGTTTAATTTTAAATATATCACATCACACATAAAATTTAGGCCCCGTTTGTCTAAGAGTTTAAAATTAACCTAGTTTAATTTTAACCAGGCATATCACATCACACATAAAATTTAATATTAAAAATTAAATTTATTTCACATCCTACACATATTACTAAAATAATAACTAACTTATATCACATCCCTCACATATTCCAACATAATAACTAACTTTATATCACATCGCTCACATATCCCAACATAATAACTAACTTTATTTCACATCATTCACAATTTTCAATAAAAAACTATCTCTATTAAAATTTAATTTTAACCTTCTTAAATTTAACCTTACAAACAAAAATATTAAAAATTAACTTTATTTCACATCTTACACACATTACTAAAATAATAACTAACTTATATCACATCCCTCACATATCCCAACATAATAACTAACTTTATTTCACATCATTCACAACTTTCAATAAAAAAAATCTCTATCTAAGTTTAATTTTAACCTTGTAAACAAACAGACCCGGATCACTCCAATTCCAAGCCACAGTCAATATCGAGATAAGCATTGGCCAAGGAGCTACAAACTCAGGTAGTAATTCAAATATATCAGCTTTTTCTACTACTCCCTTTCCACTCTTTGAAGTCTCTTTTTAACCGGCTTACACATAGAAACCAACTTCCCACAATCTGCAGTTCACACCATAGAGCAAAACGAAATCCAAGCTGAAGTTGTTGTAGTCCTAACTCTAGATATACTTGTGCAACAAAGCTCTAGGGTCTTGGGGAATTCAATACATACTTGTATTAAAAGAACCTTGTACTTTCAAAAAATCTCCTCCAAGCTGCCACCTCAAGTTGGTCTCAGTTTTTCTCTGCTTTGTATGGCTTTTCAAATAAAATCCATTTCCCCCTACTATCTTTTGTATTGTTTATCAAATTCATCACAACCTCTCCACATGGGAGGATCTCTGCAAAAGATCCAAGTGCCCTGTTGCTTAACAGAAATGCATGTCAACAATACTTTCAGATGTATGTTAATCACCCTATAAAAGTAAGTTCCTTTCACATTGTAGATAGGCTTTATTTTTGAGAAAGATTTTTATATAGAAAGATTTTTATATAGAAATTAAAGATGATTATAACCTTCTGGCTTGTACAGATAAAGCTCTACGTATCAGACGTGTATCGCAAACTTTGCAAAGACAAAACCCGATTTTATGGTATGTCTCATTCAATGCCTTATATTGAATAAATGTTCACGATGAAAATTTCAGTTTATTGCAAATCATCTGCATTCTGAAACTAGTTTCGTACTCAAATAGAGAAAAAATGGTTTTAAAATAGCTTTGCACTTGTTTGCAAGCAGCATAAAGACTTCACCTCTCACAATTGTATGCAAGTGATGCCTTGGCCAGACATCGCTTTTCTGAATCAGTACTCTTTACACTCCCAGTAGTCTGACTGCTATCATCCATCTGCCATGTTGAAACAAACATGAAGAAGTAGCATTATGAGAAATTATCAATTAAAATAGACATAGCAAACATTACAGTTGTTCCAATTTCATCTTTCTCTTTTGTTTCCAAACAGACAGAAAAATTAATCTCAATGGAAGCTTGACTACTTTTCTCAGTTGTTTGAGTTTATCTAAATCAACATATATACATACATTCCATCAAAAAAACATACAGTTGTTCCAATTTCATCTTTCTCTTTTGTTTCCAAACAGACAGAAAATGTAGCTCAATGGAAGCTTGACTACTTTTCTCAGCTGTTTGGGTTTATCTAAATCAACATACATACATACAATCCATCAAAAAAAACATATATATATACATACATGCATGCATGCATAGATACATACATACAAACATATATATATACACACACATCATACATATATATATATATATATATAGCTCTGCCATGTATCCCCAAGTTCAAAATAAAAACTACTACAAGACGGCTCCTAAAGAACAAAATAGGGCTAGAGGTTCCTTTTTTATCCCTTTGAACCTGCAAGCTCACTCTTTTGGACCTAACTCGTACATAAATAATTGAAAACTCCATGATTTTATATTTTCACTATTTGTGGCTCATATTTTCCAGCAATCCAACTAATAGACTACAGTTCTTGTATGGTTGCTTTAATACGCCATATAATAACAACCAATCAATATTATAATTGAGACAACGAATGTTTTCCAACTGCTAAATAGGATAAAATGCTAATCACGCAGATTCTTTAGCAGAAGAAGAACATTGATCCATACACATTGAAAGCAGATCCAATATCTCAATTCAGTCCATAGAGATTCTTGATATCAAATCAGGTTGCAGACATGGATTAGATCATTCAATGATTTGACTTCACAAAACAACTGAAAGATTTGAATCCAAGAACTGAATGAGATGATTTCTGCTCTTGAATATAAAATAAATGGAACTTAAAATAAACTGAACCAACTAATCGAAGTTGATTATTTTTCAGCTTGCTCCAACTAACAAGGACCCCCTAACTCAAGGCAGTAGGATGCCAGCCTCCTGTTGGCTATAGCAAAATCCTTTCAAGTCACAACACATTTCCATCTAATGAAATTTCAGAACCCCTACTCATTCAAGTCATTTTGATGAATAAATAACAAAGAATTGTAGTAAACTTAATGGACGTCATGTAATCGGCCATAGAAGACAAATGCCATAAATCAAAAATCTGAACCATGCAGATGATTCCAGGGCAGTGCACATGAGGGTAGTAAAGTAAACAAGAGAAAAGCAAAAAAATCTAGCTATGATGTAAATAAACATACCATAAAAGACAGCAGCCCTGTCAGAATGCTGTAAAACAAAATAACAGGTTAGAAACTGAGATAATCATAACTGAGTGAAGAAACAATCAACTATCAAAGGACTTTCAGCTCACAAATCATGTACAAATAGGCATGCGTGTATATCCAATTATACAAAGCAATTCAAAACAAGAGCACTTTTAGAGATCATATGGCACTGTTTTGCAAGAGTGGAAAACCAAACCTAGACTGCATTTTAATAGTATTATAGTATTGCATTTGCCTTGTGAAATTACCTTGAGACCGACCAGATTGGGTTCCAACTCTCTGGATGAACTGAAAGGTGAAACTAAGTCAACATAAACTCCTGTGAGTAGCACAAATTAAGAAGACATCTCTGAATAAAAACTTACAGTCACTCATAGATAAGCATATCTTTTTGTGTGGTGCAAATCTTCCGCTAGGAGTGATCATGCTAGACAACAAAAATAACAGACAAAATGAATACAAGAGAAAATCATGCAAAAAATGTGTACATCCACAAGCACACAAACACAGCTGCAACTTCTAACATATCATACTACAAGGGGTTCTCAAAGTAGATCTCCGCACCTGATGCTTGGAGGTTTGTATGGATATTCAGGAGGAAATTTAATTTTTCCGTAGTAACAACCACCTGCAATTAACAAGTGCAGAGAAATTAAAAGGAAAATAATAGACTATCATTAATTAAAGTTCTGATGAAGGATACATATTAATTAAGAGAATAAATGAAATAAGAAGAAAATATTTACAAAAAAACAAGCACAGAGAACATGTTCTCCAAACAGTCACTGCAAAACTCGTGGTTATAATCACATCATATTAAATATATTGATCTAGCAATACAAACATGCCATAACATAATGGTCCTCAATACCTGCAAAAGGTGTATCTTCACTTCCCTCAAGCACATAATCTGTAAGCAGATATTAAATTAATCAGAAACACACATGACTTATAAAATAATGAAGCATTAAAAAAGAAACAAACATTAATAAAATTATGGTCCTTAAAATGAAAACATTAAGTGCACTTGAACGAATAATGGAATATGATATAAGTTCTTCACCAAGATTTTGAATTTATTTTATTTCCAACACACAGTACATAGCGTGAATATCTTTCACAAGCTTCATCAGTTTCAATCTTCCCCTTAATATAAACATCCTATAGATAAAAATGAATAATATAATATATATACATATATATCACACAAGGTACTCTTACAATATGATATCATGGATAACATAATATATTATTACCAATGATGGGTGCATTTTTATCTTGGACATCCCAGATCGTGCCATGATCACCGGCATAGACTAATGAAGAATTATTTATATTTGAGTTATTTATGGAATCAGTTTTTTATTTGAGTTATTTCATTTCATTTTAGTGGTATTATTTAGGCCACATCATTTCATTTTGTTCAAAGGTGAGATTAACCCCTTTATAAATAACATTTGTAATGAGCATGTGAATTACATCTTGAAGAAGAAGACATTTGAAGGAGAAATTTTATTAAATTCATCCAAAATGCTCATTACAAAGAACGAGGGGCTCACATATATAGTGTTCCAACCGAACTAATTAAAGAAAATAAATACAAATAAATACAAAAAAAAGAATGGGATTTTTTTAGTTTAAAAAATCAAAGGGATATTTAATGGTATACCACTTTTCAAAGTGGTACTTACCCCTACACCACCCAAATCTTAAAATTTATTCATACAACAAGATATTTATTGGTATACCATTTTTCAAATTGATATTTACCCCACACCCACCAAAATCTTAAAATTTACTCACACCACCTTTTTAAATATTACTCCACACGTGTATACCACCAAAATGTTTAAATTATAAGATTATAACTTGAATCGAAAAGTTAACCATGTTTATACAATTTTTAGGCCAATAGAGAAATATATATATGTATGCATTTAAGTATATACATATGTATTTATCTTGTAGATATGTATGTAGGTATGTATATAAATATGCATGTATTTATATATGTACATATGTGTACATAGGTATATATGTAAATAAATATCACAGGGATAATAATGCTAAGGTGGATAAGTGGTATACATGAAAGGACGGAATGAAAAATAGAATATCCGCGAGAATGTTGAAGTAGCCTCAATTGAGGATGAGTTCCAAGAGAGTTGGTTTAAATAGTTTAGACAATAAATTATAGACAGATAGAAATTGCAGTAAGGAGAGTTAGGTTATTATATTTTACCTGTGTAAAGAAAGAAAGAAAAAAAACCAAAAAAGAATGACAAGAAACTATGATAAATAATCTTACATACCTGGATCTAAATGAGAAATTATTATTTTATAGTGAAATGGAACTAAAAAACTCATGCAGCTGACCTCACTTAGTGGGATAAAAGCTTGGTAGTTGTTGTTGTATGTATCTATGCATATGTAGATATATGTACGTGAATTTATGTATATATGAATATATTTATGTGTGGCGCATATGTGCTTATTTACGAATGTTTATATGTAATCTCAACCATGGTTAGCTAGTGCAATTAAAAAAAGATGGCATATTATACTTCAAATAAAAGTGTATGTTAGTAATTATTATAATTAAAAGAGGTATACTAGAAATTATAGTTGTTAAAAGGTTGTATGCAAGTATTATTTAAAATTTTGATGGCACTAGTGTAATATGGAGTTTAAAAGATAGTGCATGAGAAATTTTAATATTTGAGTGTTGTGGAGGTAAATATCGCTTTTAAAAGTAATATACTAGTAAATATCCCTAACACTAAATAAATAATGATACTAGCTCATTCCCCCTGATTGTCAAAATCTGAAAGATACTGATTCTCCCTAATTCTCCAAAGTTGATACCAACTAATACCCCCTTATTCCCAAAATCTGAAACATACCCAACTAATTCCCCCTTAATTAAACTATTAAATCTAACAAACTATCAACTCTTTAGTAATAAACTAATCAAGTTCTTCATTGTGGTTATCTGCATCACAAGGCCTTATGGCGTCCCTAAATACAGCATGAAACGAATCGCATATACTCCCATGATCGTTGACAGTGAAGTGAGAGTGGGGGAAGAAGAAAACATTTTGTACATTTCCTAAAGCTAGTTATATACTGTGTTCCATCTCAAAATATGGTCATAAAAGAGGAAAAAAGTGGTTTATACAGAAGCAGTATAACAGCTTAAAACAAACAAAAATTATTTAACAAAAAGCACAATTAAAACAGTAAGCTATTTACACAATAAGAGGAAAAAAGTAAATTCACAAATGAAAATTTGATGCTACAAAAGCAATGTGGAATCAAACAACCAACATTTCAAAAGAATGCTCGAATGTAAAGATAGACTTTAATTTACTCAAGCCATTTAAAGCAATGTCCTAATTTGCAAATGAAAATTTGATGCTGCAAAGCAATGTATCAAAGCACCAACATTTCCAAAAGAATGTCCTAATGTGAAGATAGATTGTTTAATTTACTCACGCCATTCAAGTATATCACTGGGTAATGGACGAGCAACAATCTGGGGAACTGGCTCCTGCAGAAGTGAGGAGTTGGTAAACAAAATTAAGGCATAAACAACATTGTGACTACAACATTGCAACTAACCTTTTTTTGGTTTTTTGATCAAACATTGTGACAACTTAAAAAAATGCACAGATGAACCTCGATATCAAATGTGTAACACCAAGCATACAGAAGACTGTTTCCTAATCATGATAAAGGAAAGTAAAAAGAAAATAATTATGGTGCCTATAATGTGTGCACAACCAAAGGTTATTCCCTTCACTGGATTGAGTACGCAATTTTTCTGGCCTAATAAATTGTGTACAAAAAATTAATGTAAGTTGGCTATATTCATGTCAATAAGCCAACTACTAAAAAGTTGGCTTATTACAACTACCTAAATATTCTAAATGAAACCAAGAAATCTTATGTTCATGATGGCATATGCATGAAAGAATACACGTTTATCTCCTTCTTAGCTCTATATGGATTATCTGTGCCGTCCCTTCCAAGTCAAAGAAACCAGAAACAAAAAACATTAAAACCAAATATTTGTCATACATTCCTTTGAGGTGTCACCCTAGCATGCAATAGAAATAGTTTTTTTGAGGTTGTATTCAAAAGAAATAGTTGTTGGCATACATGGTAGTGCTAATTCTAGACAGAAGGCTGCAAGCCTATCATTTCTTCACTAAAAAAACTTAACAGGAACCACTGATTTACCCATTACATGAGTAAAAGATACTTTTTTTACAAGAGTAAAAGATAAGCACAAAACGGTATAACCCACCAAGTCACTCAAAAGCAGTAATCCACCGCCCAAACAACACCCAACGTTCACAACAAGATGATATGTATCTGTATAAATAAATGAAATAATAGCAATATAACTACTGAGCGTGTTCCCTATCCAACACGTCTTTTTCTTGGTGGTGATATTCTTGCCTAGAATCAAACTTTCATGGTTTTTTTAAATTTACAACAAAGGAATTTTCTTCTTTGTACACATATCACCGGGTTTATCTATGAATGAACAATATTATATGGTTTCTTGCAACCTTGCTCTTTTGTTGAATAACAACAAAGTTGATTGAAGGACATATGGCATTTGATGTTTTTTGTATTGGATTTTTGGAAAGAACATTAGTTGTGGAATTTAATTTGAAGGAGAATTGGTAGTTGAACACGTGTTTTAATCCTTTAAAATTCTTTTGCTTATTTAGTAGTAAAATCATTACTTTATCTTATTTGTGGAGATATCTTTAAGTTTCTTTAAATCTTAAATTTTGGGATCATCAATTGACAGCCACACAATTAAGACACTAAGCACATGCACTCAGTGCAGGGGGGGTCATGAATTTTGTTAAGATGGAAAACATGAATTATCTACTTTAGATCAAATCACAAGGTTATCTATCATTTTATTGTTGTAACCACATTTGACTTCTATGAACTTTTAACTCTAAGTTTTTATTAGCATATTAATAGATTTAAAACTCCATAAAAAAACACCACAATATATCCTTGCTTCAGCTATTTTAGACGAAAATGATTATAGTTGGAGATTTAGTTCCATGACACTTACATTGATAATTGAATAAATTCAATTATACCTTACATAGTGCACGATATTCCTTCTGAAGCCGTTTTACACAAGCTTTCTCTGCCATCAGCAGGCTAGCTTGGCTACAAGTTACACGTAAAGAAAGCGTTGACAGATTTCCCTTAAGATAGCAAAACTTCCAAAAAATCTCAAGTTTATTGCCCTGCTGCAATGAAAAAACACCGAATAAATATAAATGAAACAATGAATAAATGGAAGTCTAAAGAGCTAGAGATTGTGAAAAAAAAAAGGAAGCAATTACGAAGAATATACAGAAACAAGAATATCAGAACAGAAGGGCACAAGATGGCTCAAACAATAAGGACAGCTAAAAGGCACAAATTACAAGCTACAACTGCATATAGAGAAATTTGAAGAAAACAACAAATTAAATATAGTCCAAAAAACTTCTAAAAGTTTTTTTTTCCAGACAAACAACACAGATAATACTTGAACCTTACAAATAAATAATGAACAAGAAGGATGCCCTTGACAATCTGTCCCATATAATTCCAATTAGTGATAAAAACCACTATGATGTAGCTCACGAAACTTCAAGCGTGAAAAAAATTAAACAGATTGGATCTTTGCAAGTGCATAAATGGAGTCCCTTAATTTTTTTTTTTTGATTGTAGAGTCCCTTAATTAACAATTTAAGTAAACCACACAAATTGTGTACATGCTACACATACAAGGCCTTTGGATAACTACAATTAACTTATTAGCTACAGCACTCATCTATAAAACAACACAACAACAACAACAACAAAGTCTTTATTATCTCACTAAGGGCATGTTTGGTAATTACCCAAAAATGGGCAAAATATTTTTTTAATAATATTTTAAATTTATTATAAATTTTAATAATTTTATTTCACATCCAACACAAATTTCAACCTTAAAAATCAACTTTATTTCACATCCAACACAAATTTCAACCTTAAAATCAACTTTATTTCACATCCTACACACCTCCCAATATTAAAATAAATTTCTTTCCCATCAACTCTATAAAATAAAATATTTTCTCTTTTTTACTCAAATTTATCCTCCAACCAAACAAGCCCTAAGTGGAGTCTGCTACATAAATTATTTATTTTCATTGCACTCAGCTATAAAACAGTAGACCAAATATTCATTATAATTAATTTAACCTTTGCAGATGAGTAAATAAACAAGCTCTTGGTAATCTGATGCACATTTGCAAAATTTAAGTGAATAGTAGACTAGCCAACCTCAAGTAGCGGTAGGGATTATGGTTTTGCTATTGTAAGTAAATGGTAAGATTGTGCTAAATACAAACTATTGAAACAAAATCCTTTCCCAATCAATTTAAAACACTTCAAGCTTGTTTGGTTAGCCAGGCTAAAATTAACCCATTAACCAATCAGTTGTATATTATACTCATTTCACTAGCTAACTCTATAAATTAGGAGCATGTCTACTTAGTTTAATAGCACTCCGTCCAAGCCATGGCAATTAAAAACTAAACCGAGTCTAGTTGCAAAGTGATGTGGTCACCCATAGCTCACATAGACATCATTGATACCATCTTTGCAGCTGAGCAGTCACCATATGCAATAGCATATTAGTTCTATTACATTTGTATTTATTTTATGATTAGTGGAGTTAATGTGTGAGAAGAACATCTTATATTATGCGTTTTAAGTTGGTGGGATACATATATCATGAGTATACTAGACTATATTGACCATATATATTAGGGTTAAAACAGATGAAATCAGCTATTGAGTGAATAGATGACCAGACAGTCTGCCTTCAGCCAAACTTACCTGACCGAAAGTGAAACTTATCCAGTCGAACAATTAGGGATAGCATTTTTTACCCAAACTCGTTTAACCTTATGGCACCCATTAAGAACTATATCAATCATCACCCTGGCCTATTACACACATACTTGTGAGCAGACTGAGCCATCTAATAGAAATTAGCAGAGTCATGAGTTGAGTTTATGTACATTTAGCTTCTTTTTAACATTACACACTTGAGAGTCTAGGTTAGTATTGGCATCTATATTTCATACTAGGTTATCACATGAGTTCATTTCTATATTTTATGTTATTTAATTTTGTATTAAACTTTTTTTTAAAAGATTAGCAAAATTATTGTAATAAAAAATTATTGGCAAAACAAATGTGGGAGAGATGAAGATGCAAGTTCGTTTATCTGATTGGCTAGTTAAGCATGAACTAATTCATAGATAAGTGAGTTAAGCTACACGTGAAACAACAAGAAGAAAACCAATAATCCTTGAGCTAAATAAAAAAAATTAAAAATTAATCTATGAATACCAAGGAATTCCAGAGTAAAATCAGTGAAGTTAAATTTAATCTACCTAATCATATTTACATAGCAAATCCTAAACATAAATCTGAACATTTGAACAACAGTCCATCAAATTAAATATATCCCAGCCAGTTCAATAACTTCTAAAATCATGAATGATGTCCATGCTGTAATGAAAATACTCACACCTGAAAAAAGCAAATATAACCAGAGCACAAACCATCACACAACCCAAGCGGGAAATATTAACGAAATTTAGTTTATTTTTCTAGGTTTGGATCTGAGTAACATAAGTTTTTTTTTTGATAGAACTGAGTAACATAAGTTGACAAGCAAAGGAAACATCCTATTTGTACAAGGCTTTTTTCAAGTTCTACATAAACATCAAGGTTTAGCAAACTAAAACCAACTTCCAAGTTCCTACTAAGAGGAGAACTGTACAATAACTAGCTCTTCATATTTAAAATTCGAGTGAAAATACTAACAACAACACAATAATGACAACAGCATCAATATAGCCTCAATCCCAAACTGCGACATCGACTACATGGATAAATCATTTTCATTTAGTTCTATGAAGCATCGTTCTCGTGAGGGCAAATGATTCAAGGACACCATATTTACGATGCCATCCCAAGTTAGTTTTAATTTCCCCCTTCATCTATCTAGCAATGGCTCGGATCAACTCACACTAACATATGTGTGTGTTTGTTTGCTAGGTTAAAATTAATATTATTGAGTTGAACCTGACATATCACATCATATACAAATTTTAAAATTAAAATCTAACTATATTTTACATCGTACACATATTTCAAGATAAAAAATTAAATTTATTTTGCATCCTATACACATACTAAAATAATAACTAACTTATATCACATCCCCCACACATTCCATTTAGTTCTATGAAACATTGCTCTCGCAAGGCAAATGATTCAAGGGCGCTCTTTACGATGCTATCCCAAGTTAGTTTTTATCTCCCTCTTCATCTATCTAACAATGGCTCGGATCAACTCACACTAACATATGGGTGTGCTTGTTTGCTAAGTTAACATTAACATTATTAACTTTTACCTGACATGCTACATCATACACAAATTTTAATATTAAAATTTAACTATATTTCAAATCATACACAAATTTCAAAATAAAAAATTAACTTTATTTCATATCCTACACACATACTAAAATAATAATCAACTTATATCACATACCTCATATAATCCAACATAATAATGAATTTTATTTCACATCATACACAACTCTCAATAAAAATATATCATCCAAGTTTAAACCTAACATGTTAAAATTAATCTTTGTAAATAAACACATCATATAGGAGCCTTTAATAATCGACAATGGGAATAAACAGACCACTTTAAATATCCTTCAATCATATTATCCTCAATAGTGCCATGCCCACCCTCTCTCATACAATTAATTCAAATTCAATCAACTTTGATACCCAATAGACATCAACCTATCACATAAAACTCCTACTCCTACATTAACCAATCTCATCCTCATTCTACAATTACTATATTCCCCTATACTAACACAACTATGGATAACAAAAGTATTTGATGTTTCCCCGTGATTGGACTACTAACTCACCTAATAGCACTTTAGTGATCACTTTCTTCTTTAAAATTACCAAATCTACAATATATATATTGTATCTTCTGCTCAATTTGAATCACTTTGTATCTAAAATGCTCCTCATAAATTCTAACTTCTAAGCTACTAAGTAATAAGAATATTACTCAAAATAACCTTTCATGTTCTCAATACTTCAAACTTTTCTTTGCCAACTCCAAAAAAAAAAAACTCTATCCTGATCATGTCCTACAAGAATATATAAGTAGTATGTACACCTTTTCCTTCACTTTCATTAACCATGGAGAAGCAAAAAGGTAATACTTAAATTTTCCAACATCAACCTTTCATAAATTTTCCAATCTCCGTAAATCTGAAATGACTAACTCCTAAATCTGTATTTTTCATGTTTTTGACGAGAGAAAATTTATCACTCATACTTGCATCATCCAAGAATTTAGTATACACTTTTTCCAGATATGACAAATTTACCATGTTGTATAAACCTGCTAATGGGTTGCATATCAATACTAACGATTAAGTAGGAGAGACAACAAAAATTCCCCTAGCTTAGTTCTATTCTCTCATCATTTCCAACAACCCCACACCCCATTATATAGATATTCGAAAAAATAAAGAAAAAATTAAATGTTAGGCACATTCAAGTGACAATAGCTAAGAGATGTCTAATATTTATAGGAATGATGAAGACAGTCCAAATCATTTCATGCAATAGCATTAAAAACAACAAAGTCACAAAAAATATGCTAAATTTTAAGGCCTAGATATGCACAATATCTAACCCAATGGCCCATAAGAAAACCCCAAAAGTTAGTGCAACAGAACATTAAATTTTTGGTTCAAAGAAAGATAGCTAACACCCAATGCTCTATAAGTAATCACACTGTTAAAAAATATAACAAGCTCAAAGATTATTATACCTAAAATTAAATAAGAGAATAAGAACCAGACCCAATACTTCACTACTACGAGAGGCGTACAAGCACATCTTTAAAAGTATAGTGCAGAATGAATCACAGAAGGATAATATCATCAAGAGTGGGGTATGTTCTGCACTAAACAACAAAATAGAAGATCCAGATACTGGGCTCACTCACTCCAAAGTATGAACTTATTGATCTAGCTTGGTCCACATTTAGAATCCTTGATCCCATTTTTAATGAAAGTTTAATCACAGAATTCCCAAATACCATATCAGATTAACTTCAATCTTTAATCCCAATTCTGTCATCTAGCTTTTTGTGGATAATCTACATTTTCATTGTGCAACAAGATTTTATATTAAAAAAACTCATTGAAATGGTTTTAATTGCTGTCATTGATGCTAACTTTAAAGATTAGGGAATTGTGCATTGTGACTGTGTCATGTACATCTCATCCTGGCTAAGCCTTTTAGCATGATTTGGTAGGTAATGCATTAGTGAATATCCTTGGGCATTGTGAGGTGCAGGTGTGATACAATTGACTTTTCTTGTATGCAAACTACACTCTATCCTGCTAACATTTTAGTTTATAGATGGCCTAAGGTTGTCTACCTCTATCTAAATGTTACAAGTATCACTGTTGACATCTACATCGTTACTATCTCTAATGTTGCTACTCCTAGGGAGGCTACTTGTTGTGTTGCATCTTTCAAGGTTGAAAAATGTTTTGTTTCTTGTCAAACTCATGATGTTAACTTCAATTCATTTGCATTACACTTTTGGTCATTTGGCTATTGATGTTGCTTCATTTTTTAAGCATATGCAGTACTTTGGGAATGAAAGTTATCATGTATGGGATCTAGCAACCTCTCTTCTCTCCTTGTTTTCCATTGTATTGGACTAGCTATTCAAAAGAATATTAGAACTCATGTTTTAGGTCATATGAAAGACGTTGATGCTTTTTAGCTCAGTTTTGTAATTTTTTCATAGTTTGTCATAAACATTTAAGAGGCAAATTCAAATTATTAAGATGGAGCTATCATACGACTCTTTCACTTTCAGCAAAAAATAAAACTCCAAAATATAAGATTAAACATAAGCACACTAGCTAGAATCCCAAACAAAACAATGTCACCAGTGTCAATCCAAATATGAACCTTGATTGTAATAAAGACACCTCAGTAGCACAAAAGTAAACAACAAACAATCAAACTACTAGTTTCCAAGTAAATAAGATTGGTAATTTGGGCTTCCTCAAACATATAATGCTAGTGACCTTGAACTTGGTAATCGTTCCTAAAGGACAGCACCATAATATTTTCAAAAGCAAATAAAAATGGCATGGCTAAACAGATTACGACATCATACAATGAGAAAAATCTAACATTAAAAAGTTGAAAATTTTCTCCATCGATAGGAGTTTCATGGTTCCTGATGCTTCCATAAAAGGTTAAATCAATAGAAAACCATTAAATCCAACTCAACACCATGTTCCACCTATGCCATTCCATCCAAAACTTCAGTACGGAAAGCGAATGCTGAAACCAAAAGTTCAATCGGTTAGCGGTCGAACTTCAGTTCGCAAATGCCTAGGTAAAACTAAAACAATTTATCGCTCGTGAGACGTCCTTAAAACAGACGTCGGATCAAAAAGAGCTGCTCTCACAAAAAACTAGATAAAACAATCAATTTGCAAAGCTGCGACACTAAAATTAAAAGAGGGATTCGAGGTTCACTCAAAGATCAAGAATTAAACAGGAAAACTAGAGAAAAAAGAAAGAGAAAAACCAGAGAACGAGGGATTCTTTGAAGCGTTAAACTCCAGCGATGTCCAGGGATCAGAGGAGCCACCAGATTCAGTCGGTGAACAACTAATTAGGGTTTAGAAAGCGAGAATCTGAGCCGATGATGAATCCAAAGGGCAAAGAGAGAGAGGAGGGGCCGGTCTGAGGCGATTATGTATGTTGTATTTCCCTTTAATTTTGGGAGGTCTATTACGGAGATGAACGAACTCGCATGCAAATCCACATCTGACGGTTGACACGATGTCCACGTGGCCAACCACAGGGGTATCCGCTGGCAACCAGCAAGCTGTAGGACGTTTGGTTCTGCGTTGTTTTAAATTTTTTTAGATCAGAAAAAAAATATTTATTTTATAATATAAAATAAAATAATTATTTTATTTTATTATAAAAAAATTTAGGTGCAAATAAATTTTTATTGGATTTTGCCTATATACAAAGAAGAAGAGGGAGACCAAAAAAGACATGGCAAGAAAATCGATTTAGATGATTTGGACATCTAAATCGTAGGCCGATTGAAGCTGCAGTCAGAAAAATTGAATTATTGGATTTTGCTCATGTACAAAGAGAAAGAGGGAGACCAAAGAAGATATGACAAGAAACTATAAGGAGTGATATTAATTACTTAGACTTAGATAAGAATTTGGTAACTGATAGAGCGCAATAGAAACAAAGGATTCATTAGCTAGTGGGATTAAGGCTTGGTTATTATCGTTGTATAATATAAAATTAATTTTTAATATTAAATTTTATTTATATAATAAAAATTAAATATAATAAAAATATATATCTCGAGGAGCTTGGGATTTTTTTTAGGCAGCCAATTACTTGGATTGAAATTTTCATAAAAAATTTGATGGAGATCAACTAGATCACAATTTATGGTAATCACAATCTATGTCACACAAATAAAAATGAATTTTCAATTTATTTATATTTTATTATAAGTTGCTGATTATAATTTTGGATTTAACCTGAACATTACACGTGCCCAATCAAATTCCCTCAAAAATATTAGCAGTTAATTATCTAGTTTTATTTAGCATATCTAGTTAATCATATTAATTTTTATTTAACATGTTATATCACAAATAGATTTTGATATTAAATTTAAATATATTTTAAATCATATATATTTTAAAATAAAAAATTTTATTTTATTTTATTTTTATATATTAATTAAAATAATAATTTATTTATTATTTAACTATATTAATATAAAATTAATTTTATTTCATATAATACATAATTTTTAATTAAAAAATATCTAAATTTATTTATTTATATTCCATCATTAATTTTTCTTCCATCTCCCTATGCCGAATCATCTCTAGCCTGCAAAACTTCTAGCCGTCAGACGAGCATAACTCATTGAAGTATATCTATCATATTGTGAATGGCAAATTATTTTTCATAATTTTAAAAAAATTTGCACAATTTTTATTCATCTAATTTATTGTCGAAATTCTATATAAATATAAATTTTCTACGTAAATTTTATAATTATTAATTTTTCATGATATGAATTTAAATTCAAGATATGAATAAAAATGTACAACAAGCCATTTTTTCCCTTATTTACCCCAGAGGAAGAGTAAAATACTCGATCAAAAATACCTGATTGAAATTTATTCAAAACTCACATTTATTTTGTTCGATTTAAATTGACAATATATTTTGTATGTAAAATTAATATTTAAATTAAAAAATATGATTAAAAAATAAATTCGATTTAATTTAAAAATTAATTTAAAATAGAATAGATTTTAGTTGATTCGGATCGACTTGATTTAAATTGAAAATTTTAAATTTGAGTTTAGAGAAATTATTAAACTGTTACATATTTTATAAAAAAATAAAAGATCCGTTACATTTTTCATAAAAAAAATGAACCGTTACATTAATTTTTTTTAAAAAAAGAAAAGAATGTGGACGACGACACACGCCTACGCGACCTTAGGCCGTGTGGTCCCACTCAAATCGCCCACAGCACAGCTAAGCTTGGGTTAGCCTGGCCAGCTACACAATCCTTTTTGACATAATGAAGCAGAACAGGACACATAGTTCCCGTTATTAACGGGAATGCCATTGTTCCCCAAGTAACACGCAAGAGGAAAAGCTGAAGTTGGTCTAAAAAACAGAACTGAAGTTTTTAATTTCAAATTTACTCTACTAACTAATTAAGATTATAATTAATTTTGATTATAATCAAAGTAATAAATACTAACTTAATATACCTATACCGTATAAAAAAATATACTATAAATATTAACTACCCATATATTTGCATGTACCACAGCTCTACAATTTAAATTCGTTTTAAATATGTTTAGCTTTAGCTCAGTACATCCCCTAGTTTTCAATCTTATTGTTTTCATTGTGCTTTGACGTAAAAAGAATATGAGGATTGTTTAGTGAAGCAAATTAATTTTGAGAAAGAATAAAGTGGAAGAAGTTGACATAAAAAAAAATAAGATTTGAATGTTGAAAGACAGGTCAAAAAAGAATATGATGAGAATACTAATAACACAAGTTGAGACAACGAAAATTCAGTGCAACTCATAGGGATCGAGCAGTGAATTTGGACAATTATTCAATGTCAATCAAGACGTTTGAATACTAATGAAAAGCGTTGATAGTATACTCTCAAATAATAACATCAGAAATGAAATTAAGAACTATAGAGTTATTGATATTTGGACAAGACCTTATGCCGACTTAATTTCAACTATCTTCTATTAACTATCTCATTAAATTGTTTGAAATTTGATTGTTTCAATATTATTTTTACCAAATTAGTGCAAGCCTATCACTTGATCGTCTCCAACTGCACTCTTCAACACTAGGGTTACATAGTTCATTGGAACAAACCTTCAAAGATTTTCAAGAAAGGAAAAGATTTTGGAAGTAAATTTGTGTGAAGATCTTCAACGACGTTTGCCTTATTCGAAACTATTTGAGAAGAAATTACTATATATTTCAAATAATTAACCCATAAATTGACCCATCACGATTTAAGGCTTTAATATATTAGATTATTCAATGGATTAATTATTAACCACTACTTAATCTAGTGTATTAAAGTTTTAAACTATAATGGATCAATTTATAGGTTAGTTATTAGAGATGTGTAGCTCAATACCTCAATAGCTCAAGCTCCTTAATATGGCCTAGCTCTAGAGGCGAAAATGATCTGAATTGGAGGCGAGCAAGACACAACTCAAGCTTGACTAATCTCAATTTAATTTGAGTTCAAGCTTATTTGATACTTAATTAAGTCAATTCAAATTCTTCAAAAATTATTTTTTTTTAAAAAAAAATGGCTTCTGCTCGGATTTGAAGTTGGGTTAACTATACTCATAAGATCACCTAATAGATATTATAATATATATATATATATATATATATATATATATTTAAATAGATATAAAGCCATGTTGGTCTAATTTGTACATGACTTAAGTATGACTTGGCTCAATAAATTCGAGTTGAGTTCGATTCGAGTTAAACGTTGATTCGAACATCAGGCAATTATCAATATTCAAACCAATCTCTTACCGTTATATGAATCTTTATGGTAGTACCTAAAGTTTAAAATTAATTAGCCTCTTTCATGATTGAGTGTAAGCTCGTGAAAAGAAAAAAGCTCAAAATTGAAGAGATTTTGAAGACATAGAAATAGATTTTTTAATAATTTTTTTCTAATAGGATGTGGAAGAGTTCCATAGAGGCCTTGAACAAATTACGCAGATAGCAAAGAGTATATTCGATGCTTCACTTATGCAGACACCATTTAAGGTTTGTCCTCCAATCTAGAAAGAGGTGCAGACAAGAACAAGTTGAATTACAGGAAGAAACTATAAAGGAGCAAGAAGTTGTGGAGGAGAATGCAATCGAAGAAATAGGTGAATAGGAAGGACAAGAAGCAGATGCAGAAAGTTCAAACAATGACTCTTTTGCTTGGAGTTCAATCGTTTATTTTCGACTAATCAATTCTACCTTCTTCCCTCATATAAAATAAGTATGATTCATGCAATGTAAATGAATATTTTTTAAGAAATATAAAAAAAATATTTTGAAATTTTCAATAATCTTTATTTTGTGAATGTTAGATATAATGTATTTTTTGACCAATCATTTAGTTAGCAAGATATTCCCTGAAGAGAGCAAATGTGCCTAACAAATATTTAACAAGTAAATAGAAAATTTAATATTAAACGTGTATATTAAAAATCCCACATAAGAAGTGTTAAGAGATCATTCATCACATAATTTACATGTTAGATATTATTGAAAGGGTAAAGTCAAAGCAGATCGAATAAAAACTTTCTAGTAAGAGTATTAGAATCTACAATTTTTTTATGCCTGAAGATTAGGAGTTGAATTAATTATACTTCAAATGAGCGAGCTTTGAATTATAAAAAATAAAATCAAATTTAACACAAGTAAAATGAGAATAAATTTTGAGCGAATTTTGAGTTTTGAACCTAATGCGGAGAGATGTCGATGGCTAAAGAAACAGGACAATGGTAGTTTTGTTATTTCTCATATACTTGAGGGGCATTAACTGAATCTGAATTCCCCTTTATTCGGACTACATAATTAAATATATTAATTCTATCAAAAAAAAATTAAATATATTAAATGATTTTATTTACTATAAATAATTTGAGATAGAGAGGAGAAATTAAGCTCACCATCGTCCTCTGAACACAGTTCACATCAGGAAGAACACCATGGATACCATGAAATCTTTCAAGGGCTACGACAAGGTGGATCCGACGGAGGAACGCAGCTTCCGGCGAAGGAACAGAAAGCGCATCATCCTCATCGCTATCGCCGGTGTCCTCCTTGTGGCCATTGTCGCCGGAGTGGCCGTCGGAGTTGCGGTAAACAAAGGAAGCAGATCGGATGGCGGTATCCCGCCTTCTCCATTCTCTGCTTCTAATCCCATCAAAGCCATCTGCAGCGTCACCCGCTACCCAGATTCCTGCTTCTCCAGCCTCTCTTCTGCCAACGCCTCCGTCATTGCCACCGGCGACCCCAAGGAGCTCTTCAAGCTCTCCCTCGCCGTCGCCGCCAGCGCGATCCAGGAACTCTCCCCATTCCTCGACGCCCTCAAGCTTCCGGCTGCGGATAAGCGGCTTCAGGCTGCCGTCAACGACTGCCGAGAGCTGTTCGAGGACGCCGTCGACCGGTTGAACGATTCGGCCGCTTCTCTTGCGGCGGCGAAGCCAGGAGAGAAGCTCTTCTCGGAGAGAAGGATCAGCGACTTGAGGACATGGCTCAGCGCGGCGGTGGCGGACCAGGAGACCTGTCTGGATGGGTTCGAGGGGACCGCCGGTAGCTTCCGGGAGAAGCTCGAGGCGGCGATGGTGAATTCGACAAGGTTCACGAGCAACAGCCTCGCCATCGCCACGGGAATCCTTGGAATCATGGAGAAACTGAGCTCTCCGTTCCACCGGAAGCTGCTGGGGAGCACTAGCCAGAAAAGCCCTTTCCCTGCCTGGCTTTCCGCAAAGCAGAGGAGGGTTCTGCTAGAATCTGGAGAACTTCCGGCGAACGTCACGGTGGCGCAGGACGGGAGCGGGCAGGCGAAGACAATCCAGGAGGCGGTCAACTTGGTGCCCAAGAAGAGCAATAGCCTGTTCGTCATCTACATCAAGGCCGGCGTGTACAGGGAGAACGTATTGCTCGACAATACCAAGTGGAACGTCGTCTTCCTCGGCGACGGCATGTACAAAACCATCATCACCGGTGACAAGAACTACATCGACGGCACGCCGACGTTCGAGACGGCAACTTTCGGTGAGTGCGCAATTCTATAATCGATCGAGATTAGTACTAATCCTAATTAACCCTTCGCTTCATCTCCGATCAGTTGTTACCGGAAGAGGGTTTGTAGCGAAGAACATCGGATTCAAGAACACGGCAGGGCCGGACAAGCACCAGGCCGTCGCCCTTCGCTCCGGCGCCGA
This sequence comes from Apostasia shenzhenica, assembly GCA_002786265.1. Taxonomy (NCBI): domain Eukaryota; kingdom Viridiplantae; phylum Streptophyta; class Magnoliopsida; order Asparagales; family Orchidaceae; genus Apostasia; species Apostasia shenzhenica. The sequence continues at coordinate 1,052,447 of KZ452037.1, forward strand.
CCGATCCATCTTCTTCAGATGCTCCTTCGACGGTTTCCAGGACACGCTCTACGCCCACTCGAACCGCCAGTTCTACCGCGAATGCGACATCATCGGAACCATCGACTTCATCTTCGGCGACGCCTCCGTCATCTTGCAGAACTGCCGGATCCTGCCGCGGCAGCCCCTGCCGAACCAGATGAACACCATTACCGCTCAGGGGAAGAAGGACCCACACGAGAGCACCGGGATCTCGATCCAGGGATGCACTATCGCACCATACGACTCGGTGACCAGGCCAACGTACCTCGGCCGGCCATGGAAGAACTACTCGACGACGGTGGTGATGAAGACGGAGATCGGCGGTGTGGTGGATCCGGCGGGGTGGTTGCCGTGGGTGCTGGGTACAGTGCCGCCGGAGACGGTTAACTACGCGGAGTATCAGAACACCGGGCCGGGGTCGGGCCTTGCGGGCCGGGTCACCTGGCCTAGCTACAGGCCCGCGGTGGATGCTCACGAGGCGAGCAAGTATACTGTGGGCCCGTTCATTAATGGCCATGAGTGGATCCCGGGTGCCGGCGTTCAGTTTGATTCCAACTTATAAATTTTGATATAATGTTTTTTTAATTATTTTTTGGTTTATTTTTCGTCATGAATGTAATGTTATTTGCATATATTAGCTATTTTAATTAAATGATGGTGCTTCATTTTTTCTCTCTAGAAGATAATTAATTCATCTTCTCAAGAAAAATTAATTTTACTATATATTTTTATATATAAGCCATATTTCTAAAACAAATTTTTCTTAATACAATTTAAATAAAAAAATTGTCATAAGTTATGGTCAATGAAGTAGAGTAATCGCCGAATAATATCTCAAAAAAAAAAAAATAGAAAAGCCACTCCAGATAAGCTTTTCGGCCTAATAAGAGGAAAATATAGACGAATCGTCCACATATTAGAAAATGAAAAAAATTGAGTTATAAAAGTAATAATATAAAATTTAAATATAAAGATAATTTTTTAAAAAGATAATTACTTCATTATTATGCTCACTTTAAGCATAAAATTTGAGAATATTTGAAGGAAATTTAAGACATTTAAACATCACAAATAGTATATTTACTTACTCCAATTTATTATTAAAAAAAATTACACCAATTAGAGTATTTCATGTTGTAATATCTACTTACAAACATATAAATTATTACTACAATTTTTTAAAGTTAAGTAATTAATTATTTGGCAGAGAATATTTAAATAAATCTAAAAATTATTCTAAAAATCAATAACCTATACATGAGTACGTAACATCGCACATTCACGCATGATACAGCTTTGTGTTTTGGTCTACTTTATGTAAATATGCATTGCTTTATTTCAATGGATGGGATAAGTACAAAGTTCAACATCGAGCAAATTTATTTGACTTGTGTCGATTTACATGAATTTATCTTGGTTTTGGGTTCTATTTTTGTATTTGTTTCGAGTAGCTTTTAATTTGTGCATGAATACCGATCCCTACTGTATTCTTGACATAAATTTCTAAAAAGAATGTGATATTCGCATAATTTTATAACATAAGTCACGCAATATATGAGTTGGTTCTTTACATTAACTATATTTTCTGTGTATATTGATATATATATATAATATATATATAATATATATATATATGTGTGTGCATGAGATTTTTGTTACTAGTTAGTTGTATTGAAATTTGATATCATTTCAGTTAGTTGCTTTCTATTTTAGTAGGATTATAAAATAATGGAATTAATTTGACCTCAATTGATCTGAATATATTCTGAGGATGCTTTTAAATGTTTTGAAAAAAAAATGAAAGAATATTTATTTTAATATTATAATATAAAATAAAATTATTTTATTATTAAAAATTATGTTGTATATAAAATAAAATTAATTTTTAATATTTAAATTTATATATATAATGAAATAAATATAAAATATTAGTGAGAGTATTTTTAAAAGTGATTAAAGTATTATGTTTTTTTGCTTTTATCTGTTCAAATGAGGCTGTCACCACATTGGACAGTGAAGATTCAATGCAAGTGATGGAGAGAATTTAAATAAAAATGTGAAAAGGTTAGTATCAAAAAAATGTGAAACAGTAATAAATATGAAAAAATAAAAAAAATTCTTTAGCAAACTTATCCAAAAAACATCTTTATAAAAAGAAATCTATAAAAATTTCCCTAGAATGTTTGTAACGCGCAGGAAAAGCCGGAATCCAAAGGTCTACAGTAGGCTGCTCCAGCCCAATCTAAGCTCAATTTGGGCCCAATTAAAGCCCAATTACAGCCCATTTTGTATTCAACATTTTAACGGATTTGGATCCACCCAAGAGTGAAAAAGATCAAAACATGAATTCAATCTCTACTTAAATGGCCATATGAACGCTTCGTTTTCATTACACTCTATTAAATAAGAAATTTTTATTTAACTTTAAATATATAAGATCATTCTTTATAAAAATTTTTTCATATCTTTTTTAACTTTCTTCTTCCTTTTTTTTATATTGGTTAGTTCTAATAAATTATATATCTAAATCATATAACTTAACTCTCTTTGGGCTTATCCTCAATTGAGGCCACTCCAATCTTTTCGCTAATATACACATTTTTTATTTTGTCCCTTCACGTATATTCGCTCATTCACCTCAGCATTCTCATTTCGATAATACTTATTTTTTTATAAGCCAACATCCAGCGCTATATGTAATTGGCTCAATATACATATAATTAAACTTATTAAAAAAATTGTATTATATAATTATATTTTTTTTATACATAAAAAATTAAATGAATTAAAATATATATATTTATATATGTAAAGGAATTTATAATATATATTTTAAGGAGAATTATATATGTTATTTTTTTACTTTGAATGTATAATTATAAATCTCATCTCTTCACATTAATAAAGAATTAGATATTTCTTTCTTTAAATAAAATAAAAAAGTTAAATCTTTTCTAATAATTTGTAATTATGTATTTAAATTATTATGTGATATATATAAATATCTAAATTTAAAGCTAAATAAGTGAAAAATTATTTTTTATCGATAACATATGTAATTATTCTTATATCTTAAGATACACTATAATCTAATACATATTTAATTAGAAAATTGTGAATAATAACTCAAATATTAACTCAAAATTCAATAAAGTTTTATTAACTTAAATTAAAATTGACTTAAAATTCAAATATTAAACTTTTAAGTTGTGGTTGACTTGATTGACTTCGAGTGGATGCCAGCCATACTCCTGCTGGCAAAGAGCATGCTTTAATTAAATATAAGGTAAATTATTTTTAGGTTTCAATAGTTTGATGTCATTTTGACTGAATCACATTCGATGGAATTTTTAATTTTAGTGATTAGTGGTAATATTCTTGAATTATTTGGAGAATGTTTTTGTTTAAGAAAAATCAAAGTGAGCATTTTATTTATTGTTATATTAGTGTCATATTATATAATTTAAATAATATAATATATAAATATCATCTTTTAATTTATAATTTTATATTTTTATAAAAAATTATTTATAAATATTATTAAATTAAATAATTATTTTCTATAAATAGCATGACATAACACCAAAATAATATTGAATTAAACGCCTCTTAAGATTAATTTAGGCATATAAATATCATAAAAAGGCTTCTCAATTTAAGCAAAATATTGTATTCTCGATGAAATTAACGGTGATTTAATATAGAATATATAAAATTTGACCAATTTGTCGACAACCACAAATACGTGTTGAATGATTTTACGAATCACGTGCATGTAAGGATGAGTAAAATACTTGAAACTAAAAACTAATTTGTAATTTAGTTGATTATAGCTTGGTTAATGACTCAAAATTAACTTACTTAAATAAAATGGATTCAATTCATAAATGATTTAATATTTGTAAGATGAATATGTATGCTGGCTTTCTAAATTGTTACTAATTTAATTCATGAATATATTATATAAGATAAATTGTATTTGGGATCCTGATGTTAAAAAGGCATTGTAAATTAATTTTAATTTTTAAAAATTCCAATTTATTTTTTAAAAATTGTAAAATTATTGTCATTTAATTTCAATTAAAATATTATTATTATTTTTTTACTATTATGTCATAGATTATTCTCAACTATTAATATTTTAGTTTTTTTAGAATATAATTTTTTTGATGATATTAGAATATAATTTTAAAATTATAATATTTATATTTTTTTAGTTTTCAATTTTTAAAGTGAAAAAGGCAATGGAGGAAAGAAATTAAATTTTAAAAGAAAACTGATGATAGAACAGTGTAATAATTTTTTAAAATATTTAAATGATTCAAGATATTTAAAAATTAATTAAATTTTATGTTTTTTAATTAGAAAAGGCTAAAAACAATGTGAAATTCTAAAAAAGGCGACCAAAACTGTAATACTTTCAAAATCGTAGAAATTCAAATTATTTTTTTTTTAAATTAAAACTACTTTACAATGCCTTTCAGACCTCAAGGGCCCGTATACAATTTACACTATCATAATACACACATACATATATTGAATATCTAAATTGAAAAATAAAATTTAAACCTAGCTTGATTCAACTTGAAATTGAGTAAACTTTTTCGGCCTTTAAGTCTTCCCAAGAAAGAGGTGAATTGAGATAAAAAAAATTTAAATAAATTATACTTATAAAATTAACAACAGGTAAATTGTATGCATAGCCAAGTATTCAAGAAGGATAAGAAAGCTATAACGAAACTCAATCAAATAGAGCACAAAAGAGCAAATTAGTCGATTTTATCAAATAGATCGGATAACTTGCAATAATGTAGAAAAATAGAGAAATAAAATCGATTGATTTGAGCAAATTGACCAAAACAATAAAATCAACACAATAATAGCTCAAAATAAAAATTATGAGAGATACATTTAGATATTATATAAATTAATTATATTGAAGTAGTTTGAGCTATTTTTGAGTTAAAATCAGATTTAATATATTTATATATTAATCAAATTTTAACAAGCTAGAGAGGAGAGAAAAATGCACAAGCGATTTATAGTGGTTTAGCTCCCCGCCTAGTCCACTCCCTAAGTTCCTCAAGTGAAATTTTAGTTCACTAACGCATCAGCTTTTTAATGGGAATCGAAGCTGAATAAACTCGATTACAAACCCACTGGCTTTTTCTATGAACCAAAGCCGACCAAACCTTACTATAAATTTTTACACGAAAATTTTTTTAACCCACCTACCTTATCACTTAATGAGAAAATCTAAACACCTTTATTAAGGGAAAGAATAAGAGAATAGAGAGAGTTGCTAGTCTAGCAAGCTAATATTACAATTTGAGAATTGCCAAGAGAAAAACTCGAGAAATCTAAAAATGAGTTACCATTGTTTAAAAACTGAAGAGAAGCAAAATCTTGAAGAGAAAAATTCGTCTATAAAGACTTGGGATGCACAATCAAAGATATCTTCAAGTAAGAGTAAGCATACCTCAAGGAAATCTCAAATAATTTTTACTAAAATTAAAACTTACTGATTTCAGAAAATATAAGTTACAGAAAACAGAAACAAAAAATTTGAAATTATTTGTCAGCAAAATAGAATAGTACAGTTTCAAGTTTTGTTACTTGCTAGCCAAAAATTTTTCCAAATATTCACTTCTTCAACAGAAAATGCTAATTTTGCTAAGGAAGAAATGGATGAACACTTAGAGCTTGAGAGGAGAACTTGAAAACACTTAGAAAAATTTTATAAGTGAATTTTTATTGCTATTTAATTTGCAGTTTGGACAGCAGAAAAATAAGGTTCAACTGAATGAAAAATGTCATTGATTCAAAGTTCAAACAAACTAATGAAAAAATGCTAAGTGTTCATGTTCTACCCAAATATCAATGAGAGGAAGGCAATAAGAGGGCATTTTGGTCATCTTTTAGATTTAGGAAATGATGGATATGCTTCAGATTTTCTGAAAACATGTTGCAAGAATTGTGACAGAAAAAACATAAAAGATTAGGTGAAAGAAAAAAAATATAAAAACACTTAAGTGGGCTTACTTAGTATAAGGACAAATAAAGAGATACCAATTAAGATTATTTAGCCCTTAAAATATGCTAAAAAGAATTACTTTGTCTCAGCATATTATACAAAAATCCAAGCCAAAGAACAAGGATCGGTAGATGTCAACTCATTTTTTCTTTTTTTAGAAAGTGACAAAAAATGAGAAAAAATAGACCTTTGTGGACATTTTATGAAGGAAAAAATATAACACATCATAAAGCTTTGAAATAGATTAAATGATGCATTTTAGATTAGCCAAAATAATGATACATAATAGTCAAATAGAATTCTAGACTGATTGGGTGGGTCTGTCCAGGCCCAGTAGAGCCAATCAGTTGATTTGATAAAATTGACCAGTTGTGCTATATTGGCTTAAAAAAGAGAGACGTTTGAGAAAATTTTTTGTCACTTGAAAGATATGTTAAGATATCATTCTAAACCAATAAATGCAAATAAAAAGAAAATAAAATATCTAAAAGTTATAAGTAAATTTTTTTGGTAAAACTAATATATTTATATTGTCCTATGAAGAAAAAAAATCTTAAACTGTGAGCTCTGCTTTACTTAAATTTAAAAGTGTTCATCTTCTGAGAGACGATTAACTTGTAAGAACATACTTAAAAGAGAATTAGTAATAGACCAAAAGTAATTGTAATCATTAAAAATTAATAAAGTTCAAGAAATTTTGGTCAACTTGAATCAAACTTGATTCGAACTCTAAATATTCGAGTCTGTGTTAAGACAAATTTGTTCAAACTCAACTCGTTATCAGCCTCATACATGCTTTACTCATGAAGAGCTTTATAATATATGGATTAACCTAACATTTATTCTGAACTATAGTGACCTGTAAATAATTTGTCCGTAAATAAAATCAAACATTTTAAGGCTAAAAAACGTGAGGACTTTAAACCCTAATCATTGAATTAAATCACATCATAAGCTATCTATAGTTAGGTGTAAGAGTTTGACCATAGATTTTAGATCGGTCCAATTTATTTACACCTCGTAATTTTATGATATCAACATCAATTCATGATATGATTGGATCGATTTTGTTCAAATTTGACTTGAATTTTATAGAATAATTGTTTGTTACTTTCATAAAAACACGTGTGACTATTGGGCAGGCCTGTAACTTTAAGATGAGAGTGATAATTTTATGTGAAAATAGAAATTAATTCATATTTTATTCGATTTAAAAGTAATTAGATTTTCTTTTGACTCGATATTAGTTTGCTCAAACAATAATAGATTCAGTATATAATTAACTCAATGTGTGTAAATAAATATATATTTAGAATTTTCTGAAATATAGTTGAGCATTTTTATATATAAATAAATATGAAATAATAGTTTATATAAAAAGGATGGAAATAAAAATATACTGCAGACCTATAACACTATATTCTAATAAATCTAACATATAATGGATATTTTTGTAGGCTCGGTTTACTTCAAAAATTACTTAAAATCAGAAAAATTTAACGGACTCGAGTCTAACCTTTAACTTGCAGTCAAAAATTTCAATTTCAAGTTGATCCCGGCTTGCAAGCCACCTCTATTAAAGGAGCTAGCTAGCTCAAGATTAGTCATTTGTCAAGCCGAGTCTAATTTGATAAGTCAAGCTTGAACCTTGTCAAACTTGACTCAATACTTTGGATTACTCTCGTCCTTGCCCACATCATTTAAGATGCCGTGGCCCCGCCCAATCCATTATTGTCAATTTATCGACTAAGCTTTGAAGGAAGCGTTAAAAATCGAGTACTCATATAATCCAAATATTATTAATTTGATCTAATAATAGAAAATGATGCACCCACCCATGCTTAAAAGGTGTGACCAAACCAAAATGTCTTTTAGTAAGAGATATTTTTTTATTATAATGCTTTTATGAATATTATAAATACATATATAGTCTTTCATGTAAAAGAATGTTTTAAAATTATACATTATTTTTTTTTTGATAATGCTCTTTTAGTTCAGTAGAGAAAAAATTTTGCTTAAAAATCAGAAATTATAAGTTTGAATCATAGAGAATAATCAAATCAATCAACTTACGTGTGCTAAGGTATATTTAATTATTTCTTACAAGAAGTCTACAAATTTCTTTGGGTAAATTGCATAAGGATCTCTGAAGTTAGAATGTTGCTGCAAATAGATTTCATATTTTAAAAAGCTTAGCTTTGGGTCCCCGAGTTTGTGTTTGTACTGTTATTTAGTCCCTTAATTTAAATATCGCTCTTTTGGATAGTCCAATTAGACAGTAACAGTTAAATTTAACTGTTAGTCATATTTATATATACCAAAATACTTTTATAACTATCTCGAAATTCTTTAAAATAATGTGGAGAATAATTAAAAAATCTGAAGGTAAAATAATAAAAACCAGCAAATTTCAGACGTGGGACCAAACGGCAGCGCAAACACAAACTCGGAACTTAAATCTAAGCTTTTTAAAATATAATAACTATTTGTAGTGTCATTCTAACCTCACGAGCTCCGGTGCAATTTACCCAATTTCTTTTGGTCTTATGTCCTCAAGAACCGTGCTTGTTCACATGAAAAAATATGAACTTTAATAAAAATTAAATTAAATTTAGATGAGAATAATTTTATTAAAAATTATCTATAATATTAAATAAAATTAATTATTATATTAAAATATATAAAAATGATATAAATTAATTATTATTTTAATATATACATGAGATCTAAAATAATATTAAATTTTTTATTTTAAATAAATAAATATATTATAAAATATAATTAAATTTTAACATTAAAAAGTTACGATGCGAAGTTTAATTTTAACTGAATAAACACATATACTGCTCTATCTTACTTCTGAGCAATAGAAATTTATAATTTTCTCAAGTCTAGCTTTTTGGGGGGGAAAATTTACGTGCAGGACACAAGATTTTTAAAAATTACAGATTTCATATTATATTTTAAAAAAACACTAAAGATCTTATTAAAAGAATTTAAAATAGATTATATAAATTTAATTAATAATAATTAAAACTTTTATTTTAACAAATTATTTTTTAATTTTTAAGATTTATGATTTAAATTTTAATGTTAAAGTAATTCAGAAGTTTAGATTTATGATTTTATATTTTAGTTTTGGACGCTGATACTTAAGATTTAGAATTTAATAAGATTTCAGTAATTTTTTAAAATTTAATATGAATTTTGTAATTTTTTTTTTATATTTTGTATCCAATATATGCTTTTTTTTTCAAAGAAAATTCCAAAGAATAAGATCCATTTGATGACATATATATAAATTAAAAAAAATTTAAAACAAAATATTCAAGAAATGATCCATATATCTTTAATATTGATAAAATCTCAATTCTAGAAAGAAAACAATATATTTCTCAATGAATACAATTAGTCAGATGATTAAAAAATATATATGCATATGACTACACAATAATTACTAGAACTAATAACCTTCAAATTTGAAGGTTCAGCTTCTATAGTTTTAAAATTCTTAAAAAACTATCCATAATTTCAAAAAATAAAAGATTTAATATGAATTTTGTAATTTTTTTATATTTTGTATCCTATATATGTTTTTTTTTTAAATGTAATCAAGTATAGCACTTATACTATAATTAAATTTCACATATGATCACAATTTTTTTTTATTATATAGCTTATTAAACAAATTAATGAGGAAACTCTAGGCAGAAAAAGAAATCAGGTTAGTTAGCAGTGGAGCCTACATATTTATGTCCAACATCCATAAATATTCGGTTGGTGTTGAGTCAAATTTTCGCTACAGCATCTTAAAAAGTTTTAGCATGAGCACTAGAAACATACGCTAACGTAGTCGTAAATTATACGTGTTGACGGAAATATTTGGCCAACAAATTGGATGATGCGGATGAGTGATAAAGAATAGAGGGTGACAACGTCTGGAAAGATAAAGGAAAACGGCCTAAGTTTCTAGGAGAAAATTCGTACCACCAAACTTGATAGTTTAAATTATATTAACTAAAAATAGTCGATAAAATGTTACGCCTCACCAAGTGGTTCTGATCCTCCTAGCTTGGAGGTTGGCTGAAGCGTATATGATTTTTATTTTCTTGCTGAAGAAGGGAGTTTAACTTGCAGAGTCGAAGAGGAAGATTGAAAAGCTAAAGAGCTAACAAATAGATTGTTGTTGTGTTTGTTGAGCCAATCTTTCACCATTTATTGATAAGTTTATAGCCAAAGGGGTTGGTGAGCATAATCGTGGTTTCTGGAGATACTGGCTGTGATGCCCGTGGCCGAAGAGGGCGGGGAGTAATCGCTGAGTGATGTTCTAAGAGAAAGAAATCACTGGGGCAAAGTGCGGCTCCTGGTGAGCTTTTAGGTCCAATAATGAGTGGTGAGAGGGGTACAGGAATAAATCATTCCACATCGGAAAGGAGGGAGATCCTAAGCTGTATAAGTAGATAATGTGATCTCAAATAGTAGAGACGTCTTTTGGACTTGAGTAACACTGGGATGGGTGACCTCCTGGGAAGTGCTCAAGTCACATAGCTTTCTTAAAGTCACATAGCTTTCTTAAAGTAAAAGCGGACAATACCTCTACAATGAGATCACAGGATGTTACACCAGCAATCTCTCATGCTTTTATCTCCCATTCTTCTACAGAAATTCAAGAGATTAGCTTATCTTCAAATGGACTGTTGGGTTGATTGCAGTATAAATAAGACAACGACTTTATGAATATTTATAGATCTAATAACACATTCATGTGCGCATGTATGTATCATGATTCGATTGGAGCCGTGTAAAAATTGACAGATTGATTAATATTTACAGGCACATCATGCAAACTTTGAGCTAAAGTAGTCAATCGATCTCATCCTCTACAAAAGAATTGCATCGCCAGCAAAAATGAATTTTGAGTTTGGGCTCCACATTAATTTCATCTCTTTTTCTTCTTTTGATTGGGAATCTTGAAGACTTGTGGATCAAACTTAATTTAAAGGTGGCTTTCACACAAGGCTCTTTCATGATTTTATGCACCCAATTTTTCTTATCATATAATATATATATATCACATAGTAGTTCGCTATTTAACTTAAATTTTTTTTGTAATAAGTTATATGTGAAGTCAACATTTAAAACAGTTCTGACCAATAAAAATTTGTAAATGATTTTCTCATATTTGAAGTAGTATCACTATTGTCTGACTATACGAATGATCAACAACATATCTATCATTCTATCGCAAAAAAAGAAAAAAAAAAAAGAAAGATATCCATCACAAACAAAATTATTCAAAGATGATGTTATATGCCAACAACAAAGAAAATATAATAACTTCCATGCAAATCCCACAGCACAATTTGGCTAGTGGGCTCAATATATATCCCTATCATTCGATTATATCTCTATTTGATATTATTTTTTAATTTTAAAAATTTGAATAATATTTATTTACATCTGAGCTCCTTGTAATATTTTCATATAAAATCCAAAGTCGTTTACTTGATCCTCGTACACATCTTATTAGAGACAAGTCAAAGCAAATTAAATTAATTTAGATCTAAATTGGCACCCCTAAACGAACGTAGAGCTCCTCTCGAGTCTCGAGATGTCAAATATGTTTATCGCATCAACATTTGAGGCCAAATTATTAATCTTCAAACTAGTTAAAGATTGATATATATTTATTTCTTGAGATTGCAAACTCTGAGAAAGAGTTAAAAAATAATTAATTTTGACATATATGTTTAAAAAACATAAAAATTTCATCAAGCTTTTTAAATTTTAGCTTTAATTTCACATAAGTCAATGATTTCAAGAACCTTTAGTTAAATTTCCCACATTTGGTTTGAGCTATAAACGAGCTGAACTGAAATAAGTACTATTGTGTTCAAGTTTCCCTGTTTGGCAATGGGCTAAAAATCATGGCTAAAACTAGCCATGGCAAAAATCTTAAATTTATTTTAAAAAAAATTTAAAAATTATTTTATATCTCATCTCACACAAATTCTAACATTAAATAATCACTTTATTTCACATCCAACACAATTCACAATAAATCAATCAACTTTATTTCATATCTTACACAATTTTTAATATAACCAACTTATTTTATTTCACATCATACACATTTTTCAAAAATGACTAAAAATTCCAACCAAATCTTCTTTTTTTCTTATTACCAAACAGAGCCAGCTCTTTTATTAATAACTAGCTCATTTTTAGCTTGTCAAGTATAATGACATATTTGGTCTAATACATTTTCTGTTCACAAATATGCTTTTTATTTGTTCGCAGATGAGCTTATACATTGTAAGATCCATAACCAAAGAGTAGAGAGTGATGTTTAAAAAAAATTGATTAATCACTGATATAAGAAGCGACTCTTAATAGACTTCTAAACTCAGTGAGTAGTGAGAGAGGCACATGGATAAATTATCCCACATCAAAAAATAAGAAAAGTATTCAAATCACGCAGTTTTCTAAAACCAAAATGAATAATACTTCTATAACTGGAATGCAAGATGTTACGATGAGGTTGCCGATGAAATGGAGCTCGGCTTCTTAAGTGAAAAGAGAGGGGGCGAGAGAGAGAGACAATTGTACTTTTATTATTTCACAATAATTCGATAGAATGGGCGAAAAAAAAATCGTAAGAATTTAACCAATTACCTAAAATTACACCAGCAATTATTTTTTCAGTAAAAATGTACCCCCAAGAAATTAAACTTGTGGGTGTGTTTGTTTGTAAAGTTAAATTTAAGAAGATTAAAATTAAATTTGAATAGAGATATTTTTTGATTGAAAGTTGTGAATGATGTGAAATAAAGTTAGTTATTAAATTGGGATATGTGAGGGATGTGATATAAAGTTAGTTATTATGTTGGAATATGTGAGGGATGTGATATAAGTTAGTTATTATTTTAGTAATATGTGTAGGATGTGAAATAAATTTAACTTTTAATATTAAATTTTATGTGTGATGTGATATGCCTGGTTAAAATTAAACCAGGTTAATTTTAAACTCCTAAACAAACGGGACCGTAATGTAAATCATTTAGAAACCTATATAACACATTCTGGAAACTAAACAAGGAAATTTACACGCATTTTATTGTTTTTTAAACTTTGAATAAATCAAATTATAATGTTTATAGAACTTTCATTTAATTAATTTCTACTTTAATTTAGCTGCCAATTTTAGGTAGATATTACTGAAACTAAAATAAAAATTTGAAGGAAAAACATGAATATCGTTCTCCTTATAGATTTAATAAATTTTAGTTTGATTAATTAGGTGACAATCGGAGGACGTGAGAAAATTTTATTAGATTCGGCCAGCTAATAGTGGGCTGCCACATCAAAAATGGTCCTCACACGGTGCTGATGTGGTAGGCCCCTATTGGTTGGCCAAACGGTTCGACCGGTCGAACTCAATAATGGCTCGGATGTGAGGTATAATGTGGTGATGGGCAATGATGTGACTAATTTCATGAAGCTCACCCTTAGTTTATGCTATATTAAGAAATAAAAAATTAACAGTAATTAGATCTTTTTAGTTTGGTTTTATTTATAATTAGGTACTTTTAATTTCTAAACTAATTAAATAGATCTTGTAGTTTAAAGTAGAGTATAAATAGATCATTTAGTATTAATCAAAGTAATTAATAGAATATATTCTTTAAATTGATAGGTCAGTTTCGATTTTATTGATTTAGCATTTAAATTAGTCAAATTAATTTATTGATTAAAAAAATATCTTATATTACTTTTTTTTATTAATGTCAAGAATTTATTTACATATTATTTCAAACTAAAGAATCTGCTGATCAATTTAATTTAGAAAGCAGAGGGACATAAATAGACATGAGTCTAAATTAGAGTAACTTATTTGTTATTAAACCAAAAATAAAATATTTTTAAAAAAATAAAAATTAGGATGGTGTAAAATTTAGTTAGGGGAACATATTCTAACCCCCAGCCGACATTTTCAGAACAAGACCAAAACATGCAGAATGAGTGGCTACAACGTAGTACTCACTATTTCAGCTTCAATTTGTCTTCCACAATAATTGCATAATTTTCTGTAACAAATGATTATATTTTATTAAAAATTATATATATATATATAGTAATTATTAACACGTGGTTACAGTGCTGCGTCTCTGCCGAATAACGCCTTGGGGATACTAACCCTCTATTATAATAATAATTATTATTTTTCTCGCAGGTCTCAACCCTTGGCCACGACGATTCAGCCTTCCACAAATCTCGTGCATGAGGAATGTGCTACAGTAGTCCTATAACATCGGAGACGACATCCCAGTTCTCCTCAGGTATCGGGTATGATGTTTCGAGCCATCTTCCAGCACCATCGATGACGATATTTCTCAGTCATACACGCTCTCTAATTCTACTTACCAGTCACCGTCAAGCACGAGGATTGGCTGATCTAATCGTCCATTGCCCTTCTAGAAGAGCTATATATGCCTCCGGTTCCGAAGATCAGATCTTGTAATAACATCGGCGCTAACATATAGCCCAAGCTGCAGTTGTCAAACCCCTCCAGACTGACAACCGTACAATTCATATAGGCCTGACAGCCATACCCAGTACACATTACCATACCTGGAGTGCGCTGCCACATCTAAAGTTAAATCACTGGAGGGGGGAAGCCATTTTCCTGACAAGACAGCTCCAGCTTGCCCCATACTCGCAGCCTGCAGACTGCCATTACAAGCCGGACGGAGCTCCTCTTCCTCTCGCCTGTAAATACTCTTGAACAGGCTTCACACCAGAAGTTCGACTCGCCGGAAGTTAGACCCGCCAGAGGTTTCACCGGCTGGATCATTTCTTCCCTATCTGGAATCTCTTCAACTGGGAGCTCTCCAAACCTTCGAAGCTTTCTCCCCAAGACAATTGAAACTTCATTTTTCTTTCTGTTTTTCTGTACAATTCTGTACTAGGCCTTACAGGCTCCCCTTCTTCAAGATATAGTGAAAGACTTTCGACTGATTCGGTAGATGTAAGAGATTTCATTCCTGAACCACCTTAAATCTCTATGTGCTTTTTTGGATGTTTTTTTCTCTCATTTAAGTCATAATTATCAGACTTAGCCCTCTGCGTGTCTCTCGGGATCCCCCTCCACGTCAACAGTAATTATTATATATTTTACATTAAATTTTTAAAAATTATAAAACTTATAAAAAAGTTTAATTATAAATTATATTTTATATGCTCTGATCATTATTCATAAGTATTGATTAAAATAAAATATTTATTTTATACACACTGATCTCTTTTTGATGTTTGAATTGTGATCTCCTAGCTCTAAAAATAAACGAATCGGTGTTAGATGGTATCGTTTATTTTAACTTTCATTAGCTTTTGAATCATCATCGATCCATCTTAAACATCTAGTGCCGTCATTATTTTAAATGATTGTATTTTCATTTTATTTAAATCAATGATTAAGATCTAAAGTTTTTTTATAATATTTAAAATAAGTGTCAAATGTGTGTAGGTTAATGCAATGGGAGCAAAAAAATGTAAAATATAATTTGTAACTTAAAATCTTTATAAGGTATCAGAGCTAGTTTGTAAGTTTGTAAGTTTATCTGTACGTATTTATTACCTTGATTATGCAATAAAATCATCTTTATTATGTCTTGTTTCATGTTGTTGTTAGCTTAAACCTTTTTATTTTAGATCTGTTAAACTGCTAAGTCAACGAACTTTAAGTTCATGCCTTAAGATTAATATGATACAGTTTGCTAAAACTCATACATTCTTCCGTAATTTGTCTGTTATCTCCTTCTAGGCCAGAAGTTGTCGTTATTGGAGTATTTTTAAGACAATTCTGTAAAGATTGGGTAAGAACACCGGTCTTAAGTACCAAGCAAATCTGTTATCAACATATTAATCTATATGGATGTTTATAACTCTTAGACTCAACAGTTTAACACAGATCTAAAACGATTTCAAAACCGATTTCTATGACCTCGAATCCTATGCTAGATTATAAATCAGAAAAAACAGAAAAACTTATTTTAAAAAATCCTAAAGAATAAATCTTTGATATTAAGAATAAATATCTTAATGAAATAAGTGGAACCAATTTAGCAACTAATTTTAAATTAATTATAGAAATGATAAATGAAGTTTATGAATCCCTATATAATCAGAATCAAAAAATAATCGATAAAAACATATCCGGTAATAACAAATATCGAACAAAATAAGTATTATAATTTTTAGGTAAATTTTATAATATTTACTGAGTATAAAATTGTATACATAACTGCCCCAAATATTATGTGATATATACATATATATATATATATATATATACATATATATTTTGAAAGAATTTAAAATGTAAAGTAAAATTAATTTAAATTTAGAAGTAAAATTAAATTTTCTCTCTGAATTTTGCTTAAAAAATTATAATTTTTAATATATATATATATTTTTTAGAGGGGAGAAAGTGAATGGGAATAATTAAATATATATATTAAAATATTTATTATGATAAATTAAAATATAAATATTTTATGTGAGCCACGTCTTATTTTTAAGCGTAACATAATATAATTATACATTTTGAAAAGACTAATGTATTAAATTGATTACAAGTTCATTTTGATTAAATTAACGTTAGGTTATATTAAAATGAAATCAATATTTTTAAAACAAATAAAATGTGATTTAATTTTGATTGACTCTTTCCAGAGCATGGCACTGGCTGCGGTGGCACGCGCTGCCAGTAGTCACCGTACGCACGTGTGGAAGAGAAAAAAAAGCAAATAATATAAATTAGGAATTTTTACGTATAGACATGAATTTAAATTTTACGCATTTCACATATTTCATATATTTTATAATATTATATATAAATTAAAATGCATAAATTCATTAATATTTAAATTCTAATATATATTTTTATTTTTTACTATAAATACATCAATTTTCTTACTTCAATTAAAAATTATAGTCATGTGGATTTAAATTTGGCACCCTAGCTATTTAGAAATTTTAAATAGGATAAATAAATTAAAATACATAAATTTATAAATATTTAAATTATTAATTATATAAATTAATTTATTTATAGTATTTAATTAATATATTAATAATATAGTTAAGATCAAGACTAATTTAGAAACGTGAAGTTCACCGTCAAAGAATATGGTGTGAAATATGTGAAATACGTAAAATTTAAATGGACATAGTGTGATAGTGATAATATTTATGAATTGATGGTGAAATACGTAATTTTATGTAAATTTCATATTTTGTATGTAAAACCCCCTATAAATAATGTCCTTTCTATATAAAATTCATTTTAAACTATATTATGGACTTATACATCATAAATAATAGAATAGAATTAATGAAAATATATCAGTAATTTAATTTATATTTTTTTATAAAAATAACATATAAAATATATAATTTTATAATATTTTAATGTAATATACATAATATTTTATTAATTTTAATAAAAAAATATGTAATTTTTATAATTATAATATTCTCTATATAAATCTCCCAAAAAGTAATTGGCAAAAAAAATGTCATCCATTTCTATAGAAAGGACATTTAGTTCATCAAATAATCTAAATGTTATGACATTTAAATTATATAATAAAATAAATAGTTATTTTTTCTAAATAATATGATATAATACTATGATATTACAGAAGCAACCTAAATATCATTGTCTACGATTTAAATTTTTTTCTTATTTCGCACTTCTTTTCTTATTTGATGCGAGTAATTGATCATGAAGGAACTCACTCTAATCCTCTATGTATGAATTAATTTTATGCATGCATGCCTAATATACGTGTAAGTATATGCAAAATTAGAAGGTGTGAAATAGATATGTAAAATAGAAAATAAATCAAAAAGTACAAAATACTCATATTAGATATGAAAAATAAACCACATTAAAGTCCATTTGCAACAAGAGCATATATATATATATATATAACACAATATTACTTATATATATTTTCAGTTTTATCCATATAATTAAATATCATTAAAACTTATAAATTTGGAAGAAAAAATAAGTGTTGGGCTTCTAGTAGTAAAAAAGTTTGTCTAAATATTAAGATTCTCAAATTCCAATAAAAGCTACAAATGTATATTTATTTAAATATCAATAAGATAGAGAACCTACTCTATGTCCATATTTATGCATGCTTTAACCTCTATATATTAACTACATACTTTAAGTGTATATATAAATAAAATTTCTTAACTGCACTTTTAAAAAATTCTAAATATGTATGTTTATAATGTTATCGAGTTGATTAAGAGTTGAATTGATTTTATTTCAGTGGATTAGTTTCGAGCTATAAAAAAATCGAGTCAATTTTTAATCGAATAAAACGCGTGCATGAGTTTAAAATTAGTTTTGAATGATTTTCAAGTAGGGATATGAATGAATCTGTAATATCCAGTGATCCAAATGTACAAATATTATTTTTTTGGTTTTAGGAAATTGTATGATTTGAGTATTTCTTAAAAGATCACACATTTAAGTATTACTCCAGCTCAAACAAACTTAACAATATATGGAGTTTGCCATAATTAGTTTCACGATTTTTTCCCAAAAGGCACCTCTAACATTTGAGATCACATTATATACTTATACAGATCATGTTTTTTCCTTCATTTTCGATACGGGATAATTCACTTCTGTGCTTTTCTCACCACTATTAATTATCAACCTATAAATCTGCCACGAGCAGCATTTTGCCTCAGTTATTCTCATCTCTTGGGAAATCACTCGGCTATTACTCCCGACCCTTTTCACCACGGGAGTCACAAAACTGATTGAGCGGATTCGCTAGTGGTCTGCTCAACATCATGTTCACTTACTAAAACTGTTCTTGACCATAGTTTGTGAACATGCATAATGCCATGCTTAAGCTAGATTCATATAATTTCAAAACAAGCTCACTAATATATTCACAAACAAGCTCATATATATTTAAGTTTACGAATACTAAAACTATAAACAAGCTCTTATATATATATATATATATTAAGAATATTAATAATGTGTTCGTGAACCATCATCATAAATTTTTTTTATAAATAAATAAAATATACTAATTTTTTTTAAAATTATTATATATATAGAACTTTATAATCGAACTTATTCATAAATTTCATACAAATATTAACAAGCTGACTGAAAGCTAGTATATTTAATTAAATTTATTCATTTTAAAATTATATTAAAGCTTGTTTAGTAATATTAATAAATTAAATATAAATAAATGTTTATAGAATCGAATAAAAATATTAATAAAAGTTAAGGTTAATATTAGAACCCTATTTTCAAGCCCCCACCACCGTCAATTGTGAGATGCAGGAATCCATTGTGCAGCGCAAACGGACAGCGGGAACCTTCGTACAAATTAAGAGTAATTCCCCCATCGAAACTCTCCCTCTTTCTCTCCCCCAGCCCCCCCTCACCGTGGCCCCCTTGAGCTCGACTCCTTCAATGCTCATCTGGACTCCACGCACAACCCTCTGTTGTATTTAATCTCTAGATCTCACTCTGTAGATCTCGCAAGCTCGCTCTGCATAGATCTCAAAAATGGCAGAATATGAGAAAAATCAGCCAAAGAAAAGCACCATTATGTGCTCAACTTGGTTAGTGATCACAATAATTCTAATGCTTCTGCCTCGGCCGGCCATGTCTTTGTCTTCCAAAAAGATTAATTTCTTCAAGACCGCCGCCGCTTCCACCTCTTCCTCCTCCTCCTCGCCGGGGAAGTCAGCGAAGCACCTCTTCACTGCCTCCGTAGAAACGGCGAAGCTCCGTGCCATCTCCGCACGCGCCTTGGCCTACAACCTCACTCGATCCAATGCCAAACACGGCGGCAGGCGGACGGCCGTCGACGACTGCCTCGAGCTCCTCGACATCAGCCTCGAGGAGCTCGACGATGTTATTAGGTCCGGTGAGAGCAGGAAGCCGAACGCCCACGACATTCAGACCTGGCTCAGCGCCGCGCTGACTAATCAAGTCACCTGCTCCGACAGCCTTGGCGGCGCCGCCTCCCCCGCCGCCGGCCACGTCGCGGTCGACGTTGATCTCCGGGCGACTAGTGACATGAAAGCCCAAGTCGACGTCTTGTCCAAATATATAAGTAACGCTCTCGCCCTCCACTCGTCAATGGAAGGCGGCGGCGGAGGCGGCGGCGGTGGAGGGAGAAGGCTGACTGGAGATTTCCCGGAGTGGGTGACGGTGGCCGATAGGAAGCTTCTAGAAGCTTCTACGGAGGAGATTCGACCGCATGCTGTGGTGGCGAAGGACGGCAGTGGGACGCATCTCACCATCGGTGAGGCCATCGACTTCGCCGCGGAGAAGGCTGCCGGGGGTAGAAGCGTAATTTACATAAAGGCCGGAGTATACAGAGAGTACATTAATATTCCCACAAAGCAAAAATACGTCTCGTTGATTGGAGCTGGGAAGGGTACATCCGTCATTGTAGGCAGCCGGAATGCAGGGGCAGGCTGGTCCACATATAGTTCCGCTACCGTCGGTAAATATAAGCATCTATTACGCTTTTTTAAATTTAATTACTTTTCATTTCAAAAAAAAAATTACAGGTTCCTACAATTTTTTATTTTTATTTTTTTTGATAGAAGTTTACGTACATGATTTTGAAAATATTATGTTTTGGTTCTTTAATTGCATGTCATTATTTTATTTTTTGCATTTAAGATCAAATTTAAAATTTTAAACTTACTAGAGAATAAAACAACACCAAGAATTTATTTTATTTAATTTTTGTTTTTTTATATTTAAAAATAGTGCAAATCCTAAAACTTTTAAATCAGCATAAAATAATAGTTTTAACCTCAAGTAATTTAAGAAATAGACAAATCAATCTCAGCTTAGTCTAGAATTATCTCAGGGATTTAAATATCTAATCACCACAATGTTTAAGTAATTTTTTTTAAAAAATAGTTTTTATTTGACTATCAATTTTAAAAATAATATGTCATCTAAGTCATAAATATTATTTTAAAATACTAATATTCACTTAATTAGGTTAATTATGCATTTTTTTAGTTATTATAAAGTGATATGTGATAGGTTGACTGCTTATTCCATTAAATTTCATAATTTTCATGAGAGACAATAATTTCACAGAAAAAGTGATATATAAAATGTAATGATATGCTTTTGTTTATTTTTTAAAAATAACATCCCAAATATGAGAAGAGTTAATTGTATCAAATATATTTTATTCATTTAAATTCTGATATTTATAGCTTAAAAATCAAAATACACAAATGAAGCTTAAATACATAAATTACTCCATTGGAAAATAGTATATGTAAAAAATTACCCTACACAATATATTTTCCAAATAAAATTATTATTATAAGTGTTTTATCCTTATTCAACTTAAAGGACACTAAATCATTTTAAAATTACTTTCACTAACATTTTGTACTTATTTTACTTTAAATATAAATATAAATATTAAAATTAATTTTATCATATTTTGCTCATAAAAAATTTATTTTGTATTTAAAAATAAAAAAAATAAAATCATCTAGTAACGGATCTGAAGACTGTTGTCTGTTGTTTAATTACCAAACGGTTCCTCATCAATCATCTATTTACAAAACAACCCCTTCAAACAGCCGCCATGGGAGCAGGATTCATCGCCAAAGGAGTCACAATCATCAACGACTCCGGTCCGGGGAAGCAACAGGCGGTGGCTCTGCGCGTCGGCGGCGACTTCTCCGTCGTCTACCAGTGCTCCGTCCAGGGCTACCAGGACAGCCTCTACTCCTACGCCAACCGCCAGTTCTTCCGCGAGAGCGACATCTCCGGCACCACCGACTTCATCTTCGGCAACTCCGCCGTCGTCCTCCAGAACTGCTTCCTCCAGCCGCGCGGCGGCCAGCCGAACTACATCACGGCGCAGGGCCGGACGGACCCGAACCAGAACACCGGCATCTCCATCCAGGGCTGCACCGTCTCCGGAGGCGGGACGACGTACCTCGGCCGGCCGTGGAAGCTGTACTCGAGGGTGGTGTACATGGAGACGTCGCTCGGCGGAGTCGTCAGCTCGGCTGGGTGGGCGCCGTGGTCCGGCAGCTTCGGGCTGTCGACGCTGTATTATGGGGAGTACCAGAATACCGGAGCTGGGGCCTCCACCTCCGGCCGGGTTCGGTGGCCGGGAGTCCACTCCGCCATGTCCGTCATCGAAGCCTCAAAGTTCACCGTCTCTAGTTTCATCGCCGGCGGCGCCTGGCTTCCCGGAACCGGCGTGGAATATAACGCTGGTCTCTAATATTAATTATATATTTTTAAATATAATATACTAATATATATATATATATATTTTTTATTTTTAACCGTGAATCATAGCAATTTCTCTGGTCACAATTTAGAAATTGCGATGATATAATTTCGACT
Organism: Apostasia shenzhenica; assembly: GCA_002786265.1. Lineage (NCBI taxonomy): Eukaryota > Viridiplantae > Streptophyta > Magnoliopsida > Asparagales > Orchidaceae > Apostasia > Apostasia shenzhenica. Next base: position 1,074,967 of record KZ452037.1, read on the forward strand.
CCTAATATTTTATTTACTCGAGTGGAATAACACCACGAATATATATATGTTTGCTTATATGTATGTATTAGTTATACATGATTTAGAACTGGCTTAACATTTGTGCTAAAAATTGCACGATGTTAATATTACTTTGATTTCTAATAAATTTATGTCTTTTGATTTAACTGTAAATCAGTGTTTTAAATTAAAGCGAAGAAGATGAGTATTTTTTTTTTCTAAAAATTGATAAATTCTATTTTTGGTTTGAGTTAAATTCTTGTGAACTCGGAGGTTAGATGTCAATTTTTGGAATTGTTCTAACTAAATGGCAATTAAGGAGTGAATGTAACACGGGCATGTTTGTTTGAGTGTACTAAGTCAATCAAATTAAACACGTGTCTTAATAAAATTAAAGAGGACTAGGTTAAAATGATGCAAATTTATGCGAGTTTCTCGCGTGATTAATTTATTTTAAATTTAGCCTTCTTTAGTATAGCCTTTTGTACCATAGTTTGAGAATTTTAGTTGAAAAAAATTACGAATAAATCAGTATGATTAACTTAGTAATTTTTTTGAAATTATTCACCTAGATTTCTATAATTTAAAAGTAAATCAAAATAAAAATATTTTTACATTTATCTAATAATTAATTAAATATTTTATAAAAAGTGAATTAATCAGACTATCTGGTTTTATAAAAATAAGAAGGAACGGCCTTTTTTACGAATGGGAGATCCTATGTGTCCCATAATAAATTAATATTTGTTATAGTATTTTTTTATTTTATGTAAATAATAAATTAATATAATGAAGAAATTTTCTGTTATGAATATAAGATAATATTTTTGATATATATATATATATATATATGAATAATATTATGATTATAAGGTTTGATATATAATTGTCCTGGTCAGTTTGACAAGTCAGTATATCAGTTCTCTTTACAACATTGTTTATATGAACTTTAATTGCATAATTTAGGGATAAATTTGTAATATAGTAGTTTGATTAGTGATGAATACAATTATCCACTTTAGTTCCTCGGCTTGTTTGGTTGGAGGATGAATTTGGGTAAGGAAATAGAAAATAATTTAGTTTATAGAATTGATGGAAAAGAAATTTATTTTAATATTGGAAGGTGTGTAGAATGTGAAATAAAGTTGATTTTAAGGTTGGAATTTATGTTGGATGTGAAATAAAGTTAATTTTTAAGGTTGAAATTTGTGTTGGATATGAAACAAAATTATTAAAATTTATAATAAATTTAAAATATTATTAAAATATTTTTTGCCCATTTTTGGGCTCATGCCAAACAAGGTAATGTGTATGAATACTTGTCACATTAAAATGATCAACTTGTTTACAATAAAAATAAAAAAAATGATCAACTTGTTGGCTTCATGTCATTATTTCTAGTTCTGTCTTTGTCACTCTCCCTTAACATTAATCTAACCACCATCGCTATTTAATTATTTTACATATTTTTTAATATTATATATTAACCAATAAACTTATATAAAAATATATTATACATTATGTATTATTTATGTCATAAAATTATAATATTTATTACATATATATCATAATTTTATCATATAAATAATGCATCAAATGTAATTTTTATATAATTTTAATGATTTATATATAATACTTAAATTTATATATTAAATATATAAAATAAGTAGATTTTACTCATGTGTATATATATATATATATATATATATAACTTTTTTTTATTTTAAACTTGAAAAGTTACTTATATTTTAATAATTTAAAATTAAGATAAATTATATTTAGGTTCAAAAATTTAAAATAATAATTTTAAAATATTATATATGAATTAGAAAAGTACAGTGCATGATTGCACGAAAAGAGAGATAAATCAAAGAGGGGGATTGAGAGTGAAAGAGAGAGAAAGGGAGGGAATTTGAAGATTTTTATAAATTTTTAATAATAAATAATTATTTTAAAAATATTTTTATATCTTAAATTAAAAATTTTCAGTTAATTTATCCTTAAAATAATTAATATAACTTGAAATCAACAGTTTTGAAAAATCACAAAAATTCAAATGTATAAAAATGCACAATCTATCTGTAGCTTTTAAAAAAAATATTTGTGAAGCATTTTATATATACAAAAAGGTTTATATGTAAAAAAAAAATTACAAAAATTTTATGATGATGATGTCATGTATCTTATTTTATATATACAAATATTATTTATGAATAAAACTTCTTTATTGGACCTGCAACACATCATGCAGTTTTTTTTTAGCTAATAGAAGTTATATACACAATAACAAAAATATTATTGTTTTTTTGAAAACTTCAATTCTGTATTATTTTTTTGTCATAAGTATTAAAAACTCACCAACTCTTTCCAATTAATTAAGCCTGACATAAATACCTGAGATAAACAGTTAAACTTCTATCTGCCTAATTTTTTAAATACATTTGGGGAATACAAATGTTATTTATTAGTGTTGATGCAAAAAATGCACCATCACAGAGAGAAATGAGATGGCAATTTTTATGTGAAAATCCGAGTGTCCGGGAGAAAAATCACGATGCCATCCAGGCGATTTGAATCCACTAATCGAATCTTCTCTTACAAAGCTTGATTTCTAAATGGAGACCGAATGAGTACAAGAGGGATATAGAGAGAGGAGCAGCTAAGCCAGAGAGAGAGAGAGAGAGAGAGAGAGAGGAAGGAAGGGTCCCCTTTCTGAGAGAGCCTGAGTCCCCTTTTTATAGCCTGGAGAGGAGGGGATACAATAGGTACGGTCTGTCACATTTGACACCTATTCCTACAAGGACAATTAAGGAGTGGACTCCCATACTGTCTTAAATGCTGAGTTGACATAGTAGTACAGAGAGTACGATCTGATGATATTTCTTTGAGTTGCTGTTGAGGTGCTGTTCGACTTAGGGCTGCTGTTGAGCAGCTGTTCGACAAGAGGTGTTAGAGAATGTTCTAACAATTAGCTTCACTTAATATATATTTTAATGAAACAATATATATATATATATATATATATATATATATATAATGACTCAAATTAAAGTTCTTTAATTAATGTGGTTAACTTTACAAGCTTTACATACATTATACATAAAATTTTCATATTTACATAATAAATATAAAAAAAAAATTATTCGAAGGTCATATTAATATTATATATTTCACACAGTAATCACTATTTATTATTCTCTAAATGATCTAATTATAATTGTTTACGTATATATTTTAATTTTATTTAACAATTAAAAAATAATAATATTTATTAATGTTATATATCAATTTAATGAGATAATATTACTAATATTTTTATATTATTAAATGATATTTAATGTTTTTTATTTATTTCTAACATATTTATGTGAATAAATCACGATTGGCAATTAGTTTAATTACAGTTAGATTGGGTTAGATGTTAACTGACGAATATAGATCACAATATGAAGCTGATGATAGTAATATGTTTAGAATATTTTTTAAAATAATATTTATATTTTAAATATTTAATCCTGTAATCAGAATATTTTATGCATAGATTTTGAAGTTACATATTGGCGATCTTGATTAAACCATCTTATTCATTTGGAATATTTTGACATACGTAGTTTACTGAACTTTGTTTTAAATTTAAGTATATATTATTTATAGATGTATTAAATATAATCAATTACATTTGTCACATCATAAATGAATGAAGTAAATAATTAATATAATTTTTGTGGTTGAAAAGAGCCCAAATGACGAGCTAATGAGGTTTTACAATTCAATTTCAATTTTGATTTCGATAGATGAAAGTATCGGTGTTAGTGATTTTAATAGTTGCAATAATTTTGATATTAGTAGTTTCAATTTTTTAAAATTATTTAAATTTTATAAATTTGAAATTAAATTTATTAATGACACTTATTAAATATTATTTTTTTGAGAGATGAGTTTCGACAGTCTAGGCAGAGTTTTAGTTGAGTTTCGGTAGTTTCGTTCAAATTTCAGCAGTTTTAACCGAAGCCAAAACTCGATAACTTTTTCAGATCGGTTTCTACTAAACCGATTCAAAACTACCAAAAACTTGGTAGTTTTAGCTGAATTTTATAACCTCGTGACACGTTGTAAGTTGGAAAAATAATTATTTTCAAATATGCTAGACTACTTTAACCTAGCCTTGCAAACCGGCCTTTTGATTCGAGTTTTAATTCAAATTTCAACTCAATTGATAGTTAATGATACTGAACATAAAATCAATTATTTGACTCAAAATCGGATCCGATCTAGTCCAATTTTTTTAGGGTCGAGTTGACCGTATCTTGATCCGATTAAGACCCAATTCCTATCAATTGATATATGAAAATATATAATACCTGATATATTTATAATACTGAGAATACAAATTTTTATGTAACTTCTATCATTTCATGCACAAGTAGCTTTTCTTATAATTTAAAATATATAATAATAAGTTTGTATATAAGAAATATTTGATTAATTGAATCTAGGTTTAATTCAAATCAGATTTAAATTCGAGTCAATTTTAAAATAAATTTGTCCAAAGTCACAATCTGATTATTAGTGAATTTGGAATAAATTATTTCTGATTGTCATTATTAATCCAATTAAAATGGTTAATTATTAGGTTTTTATTAGCAATTGGTCGGTGGAACATTCAGTTCAGCCGCTGAACAGCTGAAATTTAATTTTTTAAAGCTTTAAATTTTCATTCCTCTTACATTTATTTATATTATACTAAAAGCGAAATTTAGGTTCTATTCGATAAGAGTATAAAATAAATAATTTCGTTGAACTTTTTTTTTGATAATTTTAAAAAATATGTATGATATAAAATAAAATGAGTTCATTATATTAAAAATTATGTTGGGTATGAAATAAAAAAATTATTTAAATAACAAAAATTAGTTATGAGTTTGAGCTCGTTGACAAAGAGGGCCTCAATCAAAGAAAAAATATAGAAATTTATATTTATTATTTTTTAAGAAATTTTTTCAAGAGCCTTCATCCTCTAAGTCAAATATTTATAAATAATTTTTCATAAGTTTAATATTTATAAATAGCACAATTTATTTTTATAGATATTAACTTTACTTTAATTTTTGTACGAAAATATTATTTGTAAATATTAAACTTAACGAATGTTTTTTTTGTAAATATTTGATTTTAAAAATATCATTTATAAAATAATTATTTTTAAGAATGACTGATGTAAATTCTTCTAACAAATATCTCCTTATTTCTCCTTCAGCAGAGTTATGCTGCTCCTCACTTTCTTGCATGTTAACTTTCTCCGAGCCCACAATAGACTGACAATTTCTTCTAGGAGCCGTTTGGTATAGGTGGGTTAATTGGGATAACTTAAGTTAACCCAATTAACTCACTAAATGCTCAAAAATATGTTTTCTTAAACTTAAGTTAACAAATCTAACGGAATTCCTTTAACCCTTCTATCCCAGGGTTTAGCTACCCCACGTGCGATGCTGGGATGACGGCGAAGATGACGGAGATGACCTCCAAGTCAATGGCAAAGCTGGAAGGAGGCCAGTATAGTTCTTGCACGAGAAGACGCTGGCGCCCGAAAGAGTGGCAGGGATGGAGAAAGGGAGAAGATCGAGCTCCTTGTGGGCTCTGACGACGATGGATTGGAGAAGGGCTTCTGGTCTGAAGGCCAGGCGGATATCTCCTTTTCGCCATGGTCCTGGATGAGGAGAAGCCCCATAATCTTGGCTACGTTCTCTGGGCCAAGGTTTCGGATTCGCAAGAACACGATCTTCATCACCTCGTACGCACCCATGGTCGTTGGACGGCGGCCGGCCACCGGCGTCTAAACAGAGTAAAACAGAGAAAACAAAGATAAAAAAAGAGCAGAGAGAGAGATAAGTTATGTTCTTTCTACGGCTCTCTTCTTTGAAATGTAAGTTATTAATGGGATAAGCTACCTCGAGGGTTTTGCTATTATTAGGGTTTTGCTGTTCGGCCCTTCTGTACCTGGAGCCATTGGAGCAACCCTTCGGGCAAATTTGCCAGATAATTTGTGGGGACGACATAGGGCTCACTGTCGGTGAGCTGTTCATCCCCTGCAACAAGTGCGCTTTTCCAATTTGTTTGACCTAATACGAGTACGAGCAAAGAGAAGGAGGACAAAGTCTATCCTCAGTGCAAGACCAAGTTCGGCTCAAGGGCAATTTAATGCATTGATTCTTTGGTTCTGTGATTGCTTTTTCTTACTTCTTTTTTATGGCCATTAACAGAGTTGTTCTCACCTAGGGTTTGCCAGAGTTCTCAGAGACCAGAAAGAAGGCATAGATGATCTCTTGAGAATGGATTTATTTGGCAGTTCCTTCCTGAATCCATGCTGTAGGGCCAAGTGATCTACGGTCGAGGGGAAGAAGTCTAATTTCCTCGAGTAGTTCATACAATGCCTGGATGCCACAAGTCCCCTTACTAACGATGACATGGTATTTTGGGTTTGGTTCTATTTCTATGCTATAATTTATTGCTTCTTTTATTGAAATCTTTATGTTTGTTGATGATATCCCTCCAGAATAGCATGCTTTTGTTCTTTCCTCCATGGGGTGTGGAGGGAAGAGAATCCTCCTGCTTCCGTTGTCATATTGCAATCTACTAGGTAATTGAATCTGCAAGTAATGGGTGACAATTTGGGCCATAAAAGTTTCTGGGCTATGTTATCAGAAGTGCTTGGGTTAAACATAGTGTAAAAATTCTCAATTTTATGGCAGTAATGGTGAAATCATCAAATGGCTTCCACCAGTACTTTTTCACCAAATATATTCTTTAACTGGTTTGCTTTCATTTATGTTGCTTGATTTTTCAGTATTGTTTTAGATTTCCTACTTATAGTCATATGTAGAAAATAACTCGACATATAAAAAGCTTGACATAGCCCGAAAGTTGCTTACCCAGACTTCCCTCAGCGATTTAACCCCCAATTGGCAAAGAAGGCTCAGTAGCTAATTAAAGATATCTAAGAACAAACTTAATTACTCACATGGCTACGTGTGCCTTTAAATGTTATGGAGTTCACTTCATATAAAACATATTCAATCTCTTTTCATTAGGTTCTTAGAAGGTATGTTTTTATAAGTACTTATTTAGAAGATAGAACTGAAAAACTTTTTTGATTACCATGATAAGGTTATTAATAGTTGTTGTCAAGTGTTAATGTTTTAGGTGCTACTTATATTAGTAGCAAGATTAGTACCATTTGTCTTCATACCTAGCTCTTTTTTTTTATAGGCTTCATACCTACTCTTGCCTCTCTTATTTCTGTGACTAGCCTTTTAATTTCACCTTTTGCATATGAGTATATCAAAAAAGTTGAATATTGACAGGTTCACCTCTTTCCTTAATTATATATTGTAAGTTACTAAAAGCAAACAAGAATGCATTTATGTGTTTTGGCAGATTTAAAGCTTTATGTGATGGCTCTTTAGGTATTTTACATAATTCTATAACTTTACTAAATTCTATAGATTTTAGTCTCTTATACTCATAGCTACATACTTCAGATATAACCACAAACACAAAAGTTTTTGCCTGTGATCGTAATTTGTTCATATAGTTTGTTGGGCTAGATTTTAGTGAAGTTAATTGAGATCAATAATTAGCTATACTTGTATTAAATTATGCTTTATACATTATAATTTATATTTAAAATTACATTTGTCGTCTCTAATATTTTGTACGATTTGTTTTCTAATGTGACTGTACTATTGTTAGGCTTAGCCTAAATTTGGACCAAAAAATTAGGTCTCAAATTTGAAACATAGCTATTTCAGCATTAGAAAAAAAAGGTTTTTAATTTCAAATTCAGCTTATTTTGGTTTACCTTCTATTTATTGTGATGGTTATTGCATTTTCATTTGAACAGTAAGTCTTCAAATTCTGAGTCTTATGTTTAAAGTTTATGTATATCTAACTTGTAAAGTTCAACCACCATAAAACATCCTATTATAGATCTTTGATACATAATAATTCTCTTTAACCTGAGATGCTCTTTGAGTATTTGGCCTTTATTTATTACAATAAATTTGGGATTCTTGAAAATAATATTAACTACTTCAGTTTTACATCTCTAGCTTACTGTCTTTAATTATCAAAAAAAAAAAAAAAAAACTTGTCTTTCTATTATAAAACGTTGAGAACTTTTTGCTGTTGTATCCATAGATGATAGATCTCTGTTTCCTGACTTTATGTACTTCCATTTTATTGACACACATTTCATTGTTGCTCTTCGTGAGTTGCAGCCTGTTATATCTCATCTTTGTATAATTGTATAAATTGCTTAAATATTTAAGATTTTCAATAACATTATTTAGAAGTTATTGTGCAATTTAGTTTTATTTCACTAAATTCTTTTGCTCTTTTATCACTTGGCAGATGTATGTAGTTTGAATGCATTACATTTATCAACTTCTATTGCTCATTGTTAGACATCATATATAGTTGATGCCTTGCAAGTTGCGATTGCATCAGAGTTAGAATTCACGCCACTTGAGTTTTTGGCTAAATCTGGTGGATATTCAAGAATCACGCATACAACTAAATTTTTGTATATATATTATTATAAGTTTGCATATAGTTAATGAAAATTTTAATCCAGTTTATACATCTCTTCTGGCTCGTGGCTTGGATTTAGTATTCCTACACTAATTTTTAACTTCCTTAAGCTTTTGCTTATCCCATTATGTATTTTATTGTGAGATTTTTGTGCTTCGACTCCTTTTAGCATTTGATTTTTTATTATTTAAGCAAGTTTAGATGAATGATTCTTGATATATATATGAACAATGCATCAGCTTCCTTGCTAATCTTGGATCTCTTTGCTCTTTTATTTACCTCCTCTGTTATTTGAGCCTGACATTTTTTAAGCCATCACAGTTCAATTATAATTTGAATGGGTATTGAATCTGAAGACTTCTCAAATAAAAAGATGAAATAAATTTTTTGCATTCTATAAAACAGTTCAGAAAATATCATAATTAATATAATTTCATCAGACAGATGTCATGTGGCTTTAACTAATGCATTTGATTGTGTCCATATTAATATCTGTAGCATGCCTTGATTTCTGATTATCAAATAAAACCTTTGTTGTATCTCTCCCAGCTTGGTTCCCATTTCAAATTAAAATTATTTCTCAAATTATAATTCTTTTTAAAGTACTTCATAACAAAGTTAAAAAGTTTGTTCATTTTCCTGTACTACTTCCTTTTGATATTGCTTCATCTTTAATAGTAGTAGCATTTTCAGGTCTGGTCTTTTATTTATTTTTTTATTGATAGATAGTTCAGAAAAATTGAAATAATCATGGATATTGAACTGGAATCATATTCTTGTGATGTTAGCCATCTCTTTTGCAGTTTCTCTCATTTCATTTTGTGTAGATAGATCTGCAAGTTCACCTAATATTTGAACTTTGTACTGCTAACTTTTGAAACTTTTTGCAATGTTCTTGATATGACAATTGTTCATAAGCTTTTATTTATTTTTTGATAATATTGATCATAAATTTTTAGTTAGCATAAGTTTATATAGACATTCGGTTCATAGGACGATTAGTGGGGAGAGTTGGAGGGCTCGTATTTTCACTAATGGCAATTTTGCTCTGCTGGGTCTGTTTGTTTGTAAGGTTAAATTTAACAAGAATAAAATTAAACTTAGAGATAGAGATTTTTTATTGAAAATTATGAATGATGTGAAATAAAATTAATTATTTTATTGGTATATGCGAGGAATGTGATATAAAGTTAGTTATTATGTTGGGATATGTGAGTGATATGATATAAGTTAGTTATTATTTTGGTAATGTGTGTAGGATGTAAAATAAAATTAATTTTTAATATTAAATTTTATATGTGATGTGATATGTTTAGTAAAAATTAAACCAGGTTAATTTTCAATGGCTAAACAAATGGAGCTTGAGAGTTAGGAATAAATGTCTGGACTTAATTGTATGATATTCTGAGTTTAGTTTGATTAAAATCTCGAAAAGTGTAGCTTAGATAGTTATGGATATTATTGAGCCTGTTATAGCTGCATGTTTTGAGCTCTTGGGCGAGGTTTGAGGGTGATAATTTCATGTGAAAATAGAAACTAGTTTATATTTTGTTTGATTTAAAAGTAACTTGATTTTTTTTTGACTCGATATTAGTTTGCTCAAATAGTAATTAATTCAACACATAATCAAACAAGCGACAATTTAGAGACATCATAAATGTCTAGAAATATTTCTTATTAACCAAAGAAAGAAATATATTATACTATTAACAAAAAAGCCATCACACAATAATATATAAAATTCTCCCATTCTCATAAAGTTTTTATTGAAAAAATAAATAAAAAGCAACCACACAACATTATTTGATCTATTATTGCATGCATGCTATATATATATATATATATATATTATATTTCAGCAGAAACAGAAGCACAAGCCCGTGGGTTGGTTGGTGAATATGGTGCACTAGCCGTAGCTGTAGCCGCCTATCTGACATGCATCGTTGCATGTCTGCTGAAACTGGCATGCTCCGGCAAGCAAGGAACATACTCGCTTCACCTGAATTTCGGCGGCCATGGTCACAGTCTCCCCTATCAATCAAATCCATTTTTTTTGAAATTTAATCAAATCCACTCTTCAAATAACTCATTAATTTGAGTCCTTCTAAGTAACTCTGTAAATTAAACATGTGTAGTATTACTCTTAGGCTATGTTTGGCGCTAGTATTAAATTAGGACCAAAGTGATATTAATTTAAAAATAATAATAATAAATAAATAATTTTTTTTTTAATTATTTTGTATAAATTTTAATATAAAAATATTATTTTACTTCATATATTTAATAATTTTTAATAAAAATATATATTTTATTTTACATTCTAGATCAAAATATTTAAATCGAGTATTTTAGTCTAGGATATAAAATAAAATAAAATTTTTTATTAAAAATTATTGAGTATGTGAAGTAAAATAATATTTTTTTATATTAAAATTTGTGTAGAATGATTAAATTTATTTATTTATTATTATTATTGTTTTTTTTAAATTAGTATTATTTTGATACTGATTTGGTCCTGATTTAGTTCTCGTGTCAAACAGGGTCTTAAAGATATGCTCGTTGTTGATAAATGACTTCTTGTCATCTGATAGTGAGCCCCACTCGTAAAAGTAGCGGTCCCAAATTGGGTTGAGCGGAAAGAAATAACAATTTAAATATGTACATACATAAAAATTATTATCAAAAAATAAATATCATCCAAGTATTTGAGATTAAGAGGTATAATTACATGAGTACAATTTTTAAAAAAAATTAGTCTCAAAGTTATTTTCAATCGAATTTCTGAAGTCACCACAACTTTTTCAATTAGGTCACTAAGATCAGTTAAATGAATTAAGTAAATTCTTACTCATATTCTACATATTAATACACTAATATACAAATTTTGCCCCATATTATATCATATTTTCATAAAAAATAATTATCTCATAGTGTAAATTTGATGGAGAAGGTACGTAGAGTATGATATGCTTCATATACATAAACCTGCTCCAAAATAAATATATATATATATATATATATATATATATATATATATATATATATATATATATATAATACAATTTATATTTAAAAGATTTTGTTTTTGTTAGAACTAAAGAAAGATGTAAAAAATTGTATATCTTTAATTTGTTATTTTTCTTAATCAAAGCTTTTTTTGAAATATATATATATATATATATTATAAAAGTTGGTTTGTAAATTTAAGAGGCCGTTTGGTTCTAAGATCAGTTTGATCATACTCAAAAAGTACTCATTAAAAATAAATAAATAATAATAGTAATTAATAAATGTTATCACATTGATTCTACACAAATTTTAATTTAAAAAAAATATTTTATTATATTTTTTATTTATTTTTAATAAAATTATTAATTTATTTTGGATAAAAACTAAAGTGGTGGTATTGAGACCAAATAGCTCTAAAAAAACTCCAATTAAGAAACTCCTATAGGAGTATTGTGGCAACTCATCACATGGCCAAAAATTGGCCAAGTTAAATTTAATTAGTTCTAAAATATCAGCATATATGCTGATTAATTGTTAATATTTCAATTACAATATATATTCAATCATTTTAGGATATTGTTTGAAATATTATAAGTATTAAGAACATTATATATAATCAGAAAATTTTAAAACTTTGAAATACTTTATTTAATGAAATTTAATGTTTTCCTAAAAAAAATAAGAAAAAGACTTACGAGAGGCGAGTAGGATGAAGAAGAGAGAGAAGAAAATAGCAGGCTTATTGAGCTCCATGAAAATTGAAGGGGATGATCGATTTTCTCTCTTAATTACAGATTTCCTTGCATAAGATGGTAATTAGGATGCAACTAATATTATTATATATATAGATGATGAGAGAGGAAGTAGAGCCTTAATCTTCTGTAATCAAATCTAGAAATTCAAGGTTTTTATTTTTTTTTATATTAAATATTCCTTTCTAATTTCTATAAGAGGCAATATACATATATAAATTTATTTATTTATTTATTTACTTATGTAGAATTAAATTATTGAAGTTTAATGTAATGGCTCTCACGTGAAGAAAAGATATTTGGGTAAATTACACTCAGGTCCCTGAGTTTAAGTGTTATTATCACACAGGTCCACGTTTTTTAAATTATAATATCGGGGTCCCTAAGTTTTCGAAAACTATCATCTACATCCTTTTTTAATTTTTTTATTATTAAAAAAAATTAAAATTACCATTATACCCTTACCCTCTCTCCACCAGATCTGGCAGCCGCGCGGTCATCGCACAGCCTCACGCTGCGCCGCTAGGGCGCGCCGCGCGACCGCACGGCCGCCAGGCAGCGCGAGGCTGCTGCGTCGCGCGGCCGAGCTGCACGGCCTGGCGTGGCACTCACAGCCGCCGGCGGTGTAGTGTGGCCGCGTGAGGCCGCCGGAGGCGGCGCGGGGCTGCGCCGTGACTGCGCGGCTACCGGATCTGGTGGAGAGAACCTCCATAAGGGTATAATGATAATTTTAATATTTTTTAATAATAAAAAAATAAAAAAAGACCCAGATGATATTTTGAAAACTTAGGGATCCCGATGTTATAATTAAAAAAACGTAAACCTGTGTGATAATAATCTTTAAACTCAGGGACTTAGGTGTAATTTGCCCAAAATATATTATGGTTCAACAAATGTCTGGTCAATTATAATATCAAATCAAAATTAATATTAAGGGGGAGTTAATTTCCCAGC
>KZ452037.1:1127343-1137721 GCA_002786265.1 Apostasia shenzhenica
CATCTCATAATTAATATAAAATTTTATTTTTGATAAAAATTTATTAAAATACATAAGTAAATACAAATATAAAAGTAAGTCTTATAAAATTATATTATTATATTTGATATATATATATATATATATAGATATAATAAAAATTATTATAGATGATTATATCAGCTGAGATTAGAAATATGTTATGTTTTTATTTAATGATTGATGTGCATGGAATATGTTATATTAAAAAAAAATCTTTTTAGCCTAGCTTGATTCTACCTTATTTTTTAAATTTAATAAAAAAAATTTATTTTAATATTAAAACATGTGTAAGAGGTGAAATAAAATTAATTCTAATATTTGTATTGTGTTGGATGTAAAATAAAGTTAATGTTTATAATTAAAATTTGTGTTGAAATAAAAAACACCTGGAATGAGACGGTGCTATAATTTTTAAATTTCTATACCTATATATCTGTACTATTTTCTTGAATATTATAAAAATATTTCGTTTTGTTTAAATTCGTATACTTCCATATGTTTAGAAAATTTTATTATTTATATATAATTAAAATTAAAAAAAATCAGCAAAAAAAGAAACAGCTGCCGTTAAGCCTGCCGTTCCGCCAACGCTGACGGGGCGCTGCGGGCCTGGAGCCACGTGGCGCCACGCTATTTGCGAGCGCATGGCTGACGGGGCACACAATGTGCACCGAAACATTTTCCCTCTTTACTAGGGTTTTCCCTGACGAAGAACCGATCTGGGAGCTCTAGCATTTTGAAGATGTTTCTCACGAGGTGAGTGTAGTTCGATTCCAAGTTTAGGGTTTTTCTCTTGCTCTTTGCCATCCGGGAAATGTCTTTCATGGGAATTTGTGTTGTTTTCAAGGACCGAGTATGATCGCGGGGTCAACACTTTCTCTCCTGAAGGCAGGCTGTTTCAGGTGGAATATGCTATCGAAGCTATAAAGGTGGGAGATTTCTGATGGTCGGTTGTAAAACTATTGATCTTGAAGACTTCTGTTTTAAGACTTTTGATCACGTGGTATTTCAGCTTGGTTCTACAGCAATAGGGATAAAGACGAAGGAGGGAGTCGTGCTTGCTGTTGAGAAGCGCATCACTTCGCCTCTTCTGGCATGGAATCTTTCCTACTTTGATTTTGGCTTGCCTCTTTTTAAAAAGTTTTTTTCATTTTATGAAGTCGTTCTTTGTTTCCTTGAATCATGAAGTTTGCAAATTCTGCTCTGTCCAGATTTAGATAACATGATTCGTTGCAAATTTGAAATCTGCCATATCGTTATTATTCATGGATATTCTGCGTTCTATTAAAATTTCATTGCAGGACAAATTGTGATGATTTATGGTTAAAAATGCTATATTGTATTATTCTAGGTTCACTTGTTTAGTGATTTGTGTTGTTGCGGGGTTGACTTCAGCCTAGTGATTGCTCTTGATCATTATGTTGATACATGCTGTTTGATCTTTTTGCATAATAATATCATACATTCTATTCTTCTTAGTCTTGGTACTTAATTTTTATTCTTTAAATTGCATCTTTGCTGCATGAACAAAATTAATGATTGGCCCATTCTTTTTTCTTTCTTTTTCAATAATGGCCCTCTAGAACGTGGTCCATAAATGTTTCTTGTCTTTTCATCAATTGTTCATTGTTTACAACATAATTGTAGTAGTTTTTCTTCGGTAATACCATTGCATCATGCTTCCCTCATGAGATATGAAATGCTGAACTACATAAGCACTCTTAGTTGCTACGTATGTGGCTGCAAAATTGCAGAAATTAAAGGTAAGTCATGTCAAGCTACCCCTGATAATTCTGCATGAATTTTGGAGCTTGCTTTTAACTTATTTGAGTATGCCTATAGTGATGCTGCTGATTCTGCTGCTTATGTTCCTTTGATGGGTATACTGTACATCAATATCTAGTTTTCATCTCTACTCCCATGCACATAGGCGGAAAATAGTCTAGAATTATGCAGGTATAGTAATTGCTATGCTGTGTGTCATGGCAATGCTTGTGAGGAAACTGTTGCTACCATTGATGTTTCATTGCGGAGCTAATAGTGAATGCCCATCATAATAATACGATGATTTTAAATCTGCAAAATTTAATCCTTCTTGTTAAAAGAAAATTTTGGAAGATTAGTCCCCTATAGATGGATATAATGTACTATTAGTCTCAGCGAACCACTAGACATGGCTACACCCATGCATATTAGGGAGAACAAAGGTCTAGAATTTTGCAAGTTTGGCAGAGCTACACGATATTGCTTGTGAGAAGATGTTTTTCATACTTTTTTTTGAAAGGTGTGTTTTCGGTACCTTTCCTGGACCTTAAGTGAGCTATTTTTTGTCATGTACAACTCTGTTATGATGAGACAATGTTTTATAGCTCCCAAGACTTCTTGTTGCAAAGAAGTGGAAAGAGTATTCTTCTCCCTATGGTCAAAGCATTTGCATTGGGTGAGGAGGATACTGTTTTGACTTGTGTTTATATGTCATGATAATTGCATATATACGTCCACAGTTAGTTGATTTGATGGTATCTGCCAGCAGAAAAGCTCTTCGAATCTTTGCTTAACTAGTTACGTCTTCTCTTTTCACTCAAGCATCCTCAAGTCGTGTTCCCCAAATCTCAAGCATTACAGCACGCTAACTATGGTGCAACTTTTCTGTGTTCAGAAACTAAGCTGCAATATACTTTTGTCAAACATGATATTCCCTAATTTTATTGGTCTTATAATTTCATCTGTTGATGCATTTTACTCTTTGAAGCTTGGCTTTTGTTACAAAATTGTGCGGTTTGATAGTATACTTAGGGTTTTGATAGAGATGGAATTTCATGGTCTTCAAGCTGGTGTTAGATCATCTGGTTCCATGTCACACCCTAGTAGCAGTTCAGCCATTGCCTTTTCATAAGCTTACAATGCATACTGTTACTTAATATGCATGAAATTTTTAGCATAATTGTCTTAAATGTATGAAGTTTTGAGTGTTATAATCCGCATGGAATGGCTTTGACTGTCATTTTGAAATATGTAAGTATTAAAATGCTAGGTGTGAATATTTCAAAAAAAAAATGCTAGCTGTGAGGAAACCCTTGCCTGTTTAAATTGTAAGATGGTTATTAAAGGCTGCCCATTTTGTGTTTGAATGCCAGCTAAATTCATTAATTTATTGGAAATTATATTTCTAATAATATCAGTTGATCACTCTACTAGGTTGCTTTTAACATCCATTTTGCTTATAACAGATACTGATATGCATAATGATTATGAAAAAGGTTTAAACATACAAAAGAATTTAGATGAATTAGAGTTGACACCACAAGCTGCATTGGAAATGATTAGCTAGCAAAAATGGGATTTGGAAAATCCGTCCCCAGACAGTTGGGTTAGGTGGCTATTGTTGTTGTTGTTGTTGATGATGATGTTGTTCAATGTCACTTTAGCTTGCCTCTCTGTAAAATGTTACTGTCCTTAGGTTCAGATAAAAAAGGTACATTTGTTTAAAATATTAAGTTCCAATTCCGTCTTAATATAAAAAAAAGTTCCAATTCCGTTTTGGCACATGAGGCAACAGCCTTCTTCTCGTGATTTTATTATTGCGTAGCTAACTCCATGATATAGCTGGATTAATCCAGTTTATGGTCTATCCTAAAAATGTGGAGTTGTATTTAGCATTCATGCGTGGTCTTATTCTTACATGCTGATTTGTGATGTTCCAATAGAATTCCACCAGAACTTTGGCAACCTGGTTATCAATTTAATTTGACTGTTGCTGCCAAGCACCATATTATGTTTGAAACACAATTGTAAGAAAGGATTAGTTAGAGAAAGGCCCAACATAGAACTGTTATGTGTAGAAAACTTATAGCTTTTTAGCGTGCTCTTTTTTTCTTTCCTTTGCTTGTTTTCCATGATAAGAAAGGAAATTTCTGGTAGTGGTTGTTTCAATGACATTATAAAGTCTGCTGGTTAAAATCCTTGCGTCAATACTTTTTCATCTCATGCAAGCATGCCTATTAACAGCCTCACCCATGAGATTTTTAAATGATATTACATAAATATGAAGCTGTTTGAAGCTTGTCAAAGTATCATGCTGATCTTTTTTATTATCATTCTTGTTATCTTAGCATGGAAACCTAGCTAAAAATGGTATTACTTTTTGAATGACATTACTATTACATTATTATTGCTATTGAGGCATAAACTCCTTATATTTGCATTGCTTAATCTAGAATCACAGTGTTTATTTTTATTTGTTTTTATCTAGAATCACAGTGTTATCATTGTTGTACTTGTAGATTTCTTGACACGTCTCATAGTTCTTAGTTAATGTAACTAACCTTCTAGTAAAGTCCTATAGAATTATCCGATTTTGTTTACCTGACAATTTGGTAAGTAGTGATTGCACACTGCAATGATTACCAAGTTTTGTTTTGCTTTTTTTTTTTTTTTCTAGTTTTATCAGAACATCAACGCGTACTATTTATCTGCTACTTGCACCTCTTACTGGGTAAGAAGGGAAGTTCTAATGATGGTTGTTTCGATGGCATCATAAAGATTACTATATAGAAACCTTGTGTCAATACTTTTCCATCTCATGCAAGCATGCCTCTTAATGGTTTTACCTAGGATATCTTTAAACGATGATTACATAAATATGAAGTTATCTGAAGCCTGCGCAAGCCATGGTCTTTGTGATTTTCATTCTTGTTATATTGCCAAGGAAATATAGCCATAAATGGTATATTACTTTTGGAATTTCATGTTAGTATCATCTTAATGATACACAGGCAGTCAGGCATTAACTTCTTATATTTGCATTGTATAATCTATAATCAGCGCCTTATTGCTGTACTTGTATTTTTTCTTGATATTTCTCATGCTTCTTAGTTGATTCAACTATCTTCTAGCAAATTCCTTTTCTATCTGTTAATGGTTTGCTAAGTAGAATTATTCCATTTTGTTCACTGGACAATTTGATAATAAATGACTGCACATTGCATGCTTTACCGAGTTTCAGTTCGCTTTATTTCTTTTTATTTATTTTTTTAGTACTTCACCTTGTCCAATTTTTCTACAAGTACTTTTTATACTTTCTTGTTATCTATATGATAATTTGGTCCGTTTAGAAGTTTATGATGGAGCATCAACTAACCTCAGGAGCCAAGTAGCGTGGAGAAAATCATGGAGATTGATGATCACATAGGATGTGCTATGAGCGGTTTGATAGCTGATGCCCGTACTCTAGTTGAGCATGCACGCGTTGAAACACAGGTTGAATTCATGTTATAGTTTGACCATGAATATCTGCTAAAAAATATCTCATGCTTCATTGCTGTTTCTTTTGTTTAGAATCACAGGTTTTCATATGGTGAGCCAATGACTGTGGAGTCTACTACTCAAGCCCTATGTGATCTTGCTCTTCGGTTTGGTGAGGGAGACGAGGAATCTATGGTTAGAATGTTATCGCTGTAGTATTTTATTTTGAGCTTTCTTTATGCCTCCGTTTAGACAGCGTTTGATCCACTTGAATTAATGGGACAAACTGCAAAAACGTTTTTTTTTTGTTCAACTACTATTGAAGAAACATGTGTTATATATCATGATGTAGTAACCAAAAGAGGTTTGTTAAATTTCTGGTGATGCCTTTTCAAGCCAACCTGATTTTACCATTTGAAGATGTGGAAACCGCTTGAGTACCTTGATTTGTTGCTTGAATGAAGCTGCAGTTAGTTATAGTAAAGGGTGCATCTTTGATATTATGTGATCATGTTAATTCTGCAACTTCCAATTTTTGTGCTCCCCTCCCAAACTCCCCACATCCCAATTAACTGAACTACCCCCGCATGCCTCTTCAACGTTATAAATTTATCTTATTTCTTTTTTTTTGTATTTCTAGCAACTTTGTGCAATATGACTTGCTTTTCCAGGGATAGAGATGTAATCTAGATTTGCAAAGCTGGGGTAAAAAGAAAAGAAAAGGCAGCATCTATTCAATAGTTTGGACTTTCTTTACTAAATAAACGATATTCTTAAGGGGCTTCTATAAATTGATTTTACAATTTTTTATTCCTTGTGGCTTGCTAAAAGAATTTGAACTTAGCATGTTATGAGTTGAGTGCGTTATCTGGTATAATTCTGTTAGTCTTGTTGAAAGAATGTTCAGTTTGAGATTGGAACAGAACTGTTACTACTTTATATCATTCTGTTTATAGTATTGTACCTTTTATATAACCTCTAAACTTAATTATGTTCATCGTTTGGTTTCAAAATATTTATTATGATATTTTCCATAGTATAGCCTTATGTTGGCCAACCACCACTGTTCCCCTTTTCACTCTAAATAGTGCTTACTAAACCTTTGGCTAGCTACTTATTCCATTCCACTTAATGGCCCAAGACCTTACAGAGTCCAAATACATTGATGTGGGGCCCAATTAATTCCCTCTGATTTGATCGACCCAATCACATTATCAAGTTCCCTTGGAAGGTCAACTTTATTTGGAAAATGTGAGCGGCCAGCCTAGAGGGCTTATTTGTTGTAGACCTTGGTTTAACTTCAGTGAGTTTAGGTGCGTAGTTAATTCTCATAGAAAATCTTCTTTGTTGAAAAAGGATGAAGAAATTGTTTGAACAAAAAGGTGTATGTTGAAGAAGGAACAATTTGGGATGAACCTTATTTAAGCTCTAAGTTAGGGATTAACTAAGGTCGAGTCTTAGCCTCCATTGTGCTAAACAACCATGGTCCAAGATGATAGGGTTGGCAGGAATCTAGATATTGTATTTTATGTTAAAAAGAGCCAGAAGAAGAGCATTTTTGTTGCAGAGAAACATACTAAACTTGAATATGACATTTTATTGAATTTTGATGTATTGCCTAATAGAATGGATTGAAGTGTGAAAATTTGTTACTTGGTTTATTTTGTAATTAAGTTTGACGGTCGAACGGGAATTTTTTAAGTCATGGTGAAGGTTTATTCCTTCCATGACGGTATTCTTAGGGGATGTTTAGTATTGGGTATTGACGCAACTGGTGTTCCTGGGTTATGGTTATGGGGATTTAAACCCGTGATTTGGATATGTAGTAAGATTTGATTATTGAGTTAGGGTATTAACAAGGGTGACTGAAACTGTAATTGGGTTCAAATTCAAAGTGCTCTTAATTTCAATTGTAACAAATATTTTATCATTCTTAAATTGTGCTTTGCTCATGAGTTCTTCTTGGGGCTCTTACAATCTCCTATTTGCGTAAATCAGTGATGTGCTTTTTAATATGTAAGCATGCAGAAATGGTGCATCACTTGTATTGTCATGTATTTCTACTAACCCTCCCTGTTATTGCTGAATTCAATGTGTTTGTGGCATGTACTTAGTTAAACTTTATGTACTTGATTTTTCAGTCCCGACCCTTCGGAGTTTCACTTCTTATTGCTGGTCATGATGAGAATGGGCCTAGCTTGTAAGTACTTTGTTTGCTCTTTTGATCTTGGAAGATTTTGATGTTCTGAAAATGCTTCTTGTATCTTGTGTATGATATCTGGTTCCCAGTGGAAATAGCTGTATTTATCATTAGGGCAGGGCAAAGTGATGCATTTATCGCGAATAATTATGTTTTTCTTTGAGTTTTTTTTTTCTTCTTGTTTGTTTTGTTTGGCTTTTATTACTATTTGGCTTATTGTTTGTTAGATTAGCTCAACTAGAGTTCATTCAATTCTAGGTGTTCTCTGCTGGCCCTTCAAACCAAGCCTAATTATTTTTTAAAGTACTTTAAATATATGAAGCTAACTTCTAATACTTAAAATTCTACTTTATATCTAACCCTAGTTTGTATTAGCAAAACTAAAATCACATGAACTATTCTGCTTTCATGCCCTCCCTCTTTTGCTTTTATTGCCATTGCAACAAGCAGCAATTTGAGTTGAATTTGCCACTGCCAGTGAAGAGTTTAGGGCCTACTCTTTGTTTCATGATACTTATCTCATTCGTCAAATCTGATACTCTTTTTGACTTTGTTGCATTCACTTATCCAAATTTGCCACCACCAAATATAAAGACACCTTTTGCTTGCCGCAATTGAAGGAGGCGCAAACTTCATCGAAGAAACCTCATCTGACCAAAAAGCAAAATATCATTGTCAAAAACTTTGGTAGTTTTGACTAACAAAAACTTTGACTACAGGTTCAGAAGAGCAATTGTGCAAAGCTCTTATTGGACTTTGTATTGAATGAAGATAGACATTTACGGAATCTTATATGGGGTATTGCATTGCCTATGGTTGCCATAAACCTGACTACTAGTGTGAAGGATTTAATTTAAGTGGCTTTCTTCGACGACTTCGACTAAGTTACACTATTTAGATAAAAAGAACGACCTTTCTTCTTTGTTCTTCTTCTTTAGCAATGACGATGGTGGAACTCCGAGAATTTGATCATCCATGCTTTAGATCAACATTATTGTACCTTAGCTCTCTATGATGATCTCTTGATGCTCTTTGAATTCACTCAGACAAAGTTTCCTTTTAATAGTAGTATCAATCATACAACGTTCTCACACAACCAGTTCTTTTATAGCTGGAAAAGGTGTAATGATCTTCAACGTGGACTTCCAAGAATGACTACTTGTTCTATGCAGGTTCTCCCTTTTGCAATTCATTTAATGGTTGATGTGGCCTTTGCTCCAAATCGTTTGGCAAGTCGACGTGGCCACCTTCCTATAATTGTCTGAGATTCCCTAATCTTCTAGAAGTACACGTTCAATTCAATTGAGAAAGTTCTTCTCGGTTAATAGTCAAATGAGCAATTCCTTTGAAAGTAAAGATATTTATGTAATAGGATCTTGCTTTCAAAGACTACTCAAAAGAAAAACACAAACAATGACCTAATGACCTATTATGAAACGCAGATAAAAAAGCAATCATATACCCTCTAATAAATGATGACAAAAAAAAACTAAACGCATATAAACAATTATTGAACCTCGTTCCTAATGAAAGTCTCAGTTGCAATTGGCTTTGAACATTATGATGGCAAAGCCACAACCAAAGCCAAGCACAAAGTTTGTAGAGTTGCAATTGGCTTTGAACACATCTCATAAGTCGAAAGGGAGAGTATGTTTGGAATCCCTCTTTATGAGGATGAGAAAGAAGTCTAGAAAGATTGTCAAAGAAAGCTCCTCAAAAAAGATTGTCATCAAATAAAGTTTCGTCAAAAATTTCATCAAGCAAAAATCTCGACCACGAGAATTGATAAGGGCCTTTGGAACATCGACTAAAGATTTGACTCCAAAATTGAAGCTGAGGTTTGGAAGCCACAAACAAAGAAGGCCCACAATTGAAGTTACATGGAAGGCCGGGGTGTGGAGATGGAAAACTCAGCTAAAAAGGAAAATTCGCAAGAGTGTTGTTAAGTTGAAATATAATTATGGATGATTAAGATGATTCTCAAATTGAGTTGTTTTAGTTTTATCACTTATTTGTAAATTTTGAATTTATCATTTGGGGCTTATTTGTTTGCAAAATTTAATTTTAATAAGATTAAAGTTAAATTTGAGTGAAGATATTTTTTTATTAAAAATTATGAATGATGTAAAATAAATTAGTTACTGTGTTGGGATGTGTGAGAGATGTGATGTAAGCTAGTTATTATTTTGGAAAGTGTGTAGGTTGTGAAATAAATTAAATTTTTATTTTGAATTATATGTATGATGTGAAATATAATTAATTTTTAATATTAAATTTTATGGGTGATGTAACATGTCAGGTTAAAATTATACAGGCTAATTTTAAACTGGGTAAATGAATAGGGCCTTGGTTATGTGAGAAGTCAAATTTCAATATTTCAGATCCGGTGATTATCAAGATCTGGTAGTGAATACTTAGTGAGGTCTTGATCTTTTCTTTCCTTCTTAAGTTATCCAACTCATGGCTACTTACAACCAAATCCACTTACCTATTATAGAGTTGACTGAATAATCTATGTTGAGTAGACAATTTTTAATTGAATTCGATTATTAAAGATATTTAATTTGGTGGAGATTTACTTTTTTCAGTAGATTTAGGGAGGAGCTATAGCAGATTGATCTGACTTATATGGAGACTTATATAGTGTTGAGAAAGAAATTGAAAATTAAAAATTCGAATTGAATCGAAATTTTCTGTTAATCAAACTGATTCTGTTTCAACTTTTATTTTGTAGAAACTGACAGTTGCAATTTAGGGTTAGGTTTTTTCTACTATAAAAAGTCGACGATTAATCGAAACCAATTACCCAATATATTAACTTATTGCATTAGAGTATTTTATTAATTATACCTTTAGATTATCATAGTAAACTTGTAAATAGTGATAATATGAACATTTTTTTTTTTTTTTTTT
>KZ452037.1:1140300-1172940 GCA_002786265.1 Apostasia shenzhenica
TTTTTTTTTTTTTTTTTCATTTTTCACAGTTCTGCACAGCCTGTCTAAATGAGACAAGATATAGAAATGAAGGATTAACTCTATATTAATTTCACTAATGTGGCTGTGATCAGCAAAATTAACATAGGTTTAATAGTAGCTCCACCCGAGACTACTTCAACGTGATTAGAAATTATACCTTCAATATTCTTGTGCTACTTGGGGCAGTTTTGTGTTGGATTTTGCTTTTCATTTGTGCTGGCTTCAAGAGCACTGTGGACATCAATCTTTTCCAACTCTTCGCTTAGTTTCTTTGGTTTGCGGTGTTACCCTTCATCTTACCAGAATCCTTTTTAGTGTGAACAGTGTCTTCTCTAATTTCCCCTTGTCCTGATAAAAAAAAACATTTCCCCTTGTCCATTTCCTCCATGGATGCCGGTTACAGTGTGTAGGATTTGAGCTCAAAAAGTCTCAAAAGGATCACTCCCTGTAGCTGGGAGAGCCGTAACTGGACAGGCTGGGTCTATGCTTTCTGTTTGGGGTGAAGCGGCCCATCATCCCCTTCGGATGCAGCTGAAGCCTTCCTTATCTCAATCTAGGCCACAAGCTTTGCGAACCTACTCCATCGCCTTCAAGGCTCTGCTCCCCTTTCTGCCTGAGACCCCTTGGTCAAACCTTGGTCAAGTACGTGTATAGCTTGAATCATAGTTCTGATTTTTCGGCTAGTTTTAGTTTCTTGTTGAATATTGAAAATGACCCTGCTTCTGAATGGATAGCTGGATTTATGAATCTGAATTTCTACTATGTTAATTATCTTCAACACAATCATACCTTTTAATCGACCTTCTACTTCTTGCCATAGCTATACGGCCATAACTTCTCTTCTAAATGATTCCCTTTCTATATTCACCAGATAAACATCTCTTATGCGCCAGTCTCCGTAAATCATGGTGATGTGATCTCCATTCAAAAGGAGAAAACTGTGTATAACGTAGAAGTCATGTAATTGCTTGAGTGTAGAAATGCTTAGCTGATTAAATAATGCCTTATTTATATGTCGATAAATAACTAATTAATGAAACATTCTTATATTCCTTTTTTGAGTGATATATATTTCTCATATGTGCTTATTGACTTTTATAATATAGTGATATTAAAATATGTGTATCCAGATACTATACAGACCCTTCAGGCACATTTTGGCAATGCAGTGCCAAAGCTATAGGCTCTGGTTCTGAAGGAGCTGACAGCTCCTTGCAGGAGCAGTTTAACAAGGCAAGTTATTCCCTTCTAGCCTATTGGATTATTGTGGTACTTAAGTTGTTACTTTTATATGAAACTATTAACTTGAATCTTGTCTATTAATATTCTTTCTATTGTACGATTTTCTGCAGGACATGTCTCTTCAAGAAGCTGAAACAATTGCTCTTTCCATCTTGAAGCAAGTCATGGAGGAAAAGGTAGTAATTAGATCTATGCATTTCTAAGCTTTTCCTTGCATAAACAATCATCAAGATTATTGCCATTATCCCTATTATTATGGATTGACCTTGTGAATCCTTTTTGCTACATATTACCAATGTTAGTTTACCAATATATTCGAATGGCCTTTACTCGAGCTTATTTTTACTATAGTCTTTCATAATAATGTTATCTACTCGCTCATTAAAATTCATGTTTAACTCTTTATTCTACATAATCAGTTGACCTTGGCCTATTTTTTGCAAGTTTACCTATCATGTACGTGAGAGTCCCACATCTTTTAATGTATAATATACTTTTATTATGTTATTATTAGATTTCTAATTTATAATACACTATTTACACATGAACTCCTTGAACAATCCCTTCCATCAACATGGTGGTTGAAAAAAACACCAGGGACAGATTTCGACGTGGCATTGGCCCCAACTTCTTAAAACACTTTGGGCAAAACCTCACACTGCCTTGTGTGTGTGAGCAAAGATGGGAGACCCATCATACCAGCTGACAATCTCAACTCTGAGAACCAATGGCAATACCCATGACCCTGCCATCTGCATCCACAACCTACCCAAGGAGAGTGGCCTTCATTCCTTGCAATATCAATGAACACTAGTTTTTTAGTGTTTTCTCTACTAGTAATATCCTTACATCTTTTCAGTAGTATTAAATTCTTTTTTTATTGTGTATTAAATTCAAAATACTTGAAACTTCTGTTTAGGCTTACTTGATACTTCATTAATTATTGGCAGTTTATTAATGCATATCCACTTAATTTTCTCAATAAAATCATTCTGATACTGATGCCAATTTTTTAGGTGACACCCAACAATGTTGATATTGCGAAGGTTTCCCCAACTTATCACCTCTACTCTCCTGCGGAGGTTGAAACTGTTATTAATCGCCTGTAACATGAACACAGTAGCTGCTTCTTTTCATTATTGTTGTCTCAGAGAAACAGTTCTCCAGAATGCAACAACGAAGCACTCACTTCATATACCTCGTTTTTCACTTAGATTATTTGATTTAAATTGATACTGATCTGTAGCTTTATTGGAATCAAGTGAACCTATTTGTGCATTCTATTACTTTCAGAATGATTGAACCAATATTTGACCAATATTTGTGATGATTTTGTTTGTTATTTTGACATCGTTTCTAGCAAAATTATTATGTCTTCATATTCATGTTATTTTATTGAACTCTCTCTAAAAGTTTGGTCTTTTTCAAGGCATAAATATTCCCAAACTTTTCATTTTCCAAAATTCAAAGCTAGATACAACGACAACAACAACCAAGCTTTAGTGGGATCGGCTATATAAATCTTTTATTTTCATTGCTCTCTATTAATTACTAAATTTTTATTTAAGTCTAAGCAATTAAGATTATTTCTTATATTTTGTCATGTCTTTTTTGTCAAGCTAGATACATAGATTATTTTCTTTTAAGGTGATTTTCGGTCAATGTAATTCTAGATGTTAGTATTTGATGTTAATATTTTATAGATGTTAATCTCATCTAGCAATTTTTGCTTGATTAATTTATTATGTATTTTTATCAAAAAAAAAAAAGTTTATTATGCATTGAGGTATAAACTATTATGGAAAAGATGCTTCGATCATAAAATTAGATTGTCTCCTTTATTTTGGCTCCACTTATTTCTGTCATTATTAATACGTTCCTGAGAGTGATGTCATTTGGATGTTCAATTTGAGTGGTATTTAGATGCTGCATTATAGTTTTATAATTTTCTTATAATGTTAATTAAATATTATTTAAAAAATTTCAGAAAAAATTATTGAATCAAATAATTGTAGAAAAATAGTTATGAGCATTTAATTTAATATTATTTTAGTGTTATATTATTCAGAGAGATTAATTATTTAATTTAATAAATATTTTTTTTAAAATTATATTTAAAAAATAATATTTAGATGTTAAAATATTTAAATTTTATAGTATATAATATAATATTAAATTAAATATTTTTTTAATTTTTTTCAAATAGCATGGCATGATAATACCTAATGCTTCTTAAGGATAATCTGCTGAAAGAGCTTTTATTAATATTTGTATATAATGTTTGTGTAAGAATAAGATGTAAAATAGATTATTTTTTTTATTAAAATACGTAATGTGATGTTTTTTAATGTTAAGTTTTTTTTAAGATTTCAAATAAAAATAATAATTTTATTTAAATTTATATTATTTGTGAAATAAATATTAAAAAATTGATTTAATGTATTTTTGGAGGATATTGTAACATCCCAACTGCCAGTAATCCAAGCTTCATCATCACACTCAGATTACTAATAATCGAGATGTTAAAAGATAAAATTCTCCGACTTAAAAAAATATTCACTAAAATTTTTCTTTGTTTGTCTATAATTTAGCAAAATTTGCAATCTCACACTATACAGATTTACATTAAAATGACAGCTTATTGAGATTTCTTAATTCACACTCTCAACTATACTAATCTATTTCCTTTCTAGTTTGATTTCTCTTCCATGTTCCCTTTGTGCCGTGGAATAACTATCATGTTTCATGCAAGAGTCCGTTAGAATGAACTTAGTAAGCAAGCCAAGAATCTAGATGAGCAATATAACAAGAATTAAACATTAAAAGTAATTACATAAATAGAACATTGCACAATCATATACATCATTCTACATCATCTTTAGAGATTTATCAGAGTAAATACTAGCTACAACTATCATAGATTAAGTTTACGCATCAGTTCATCTCTTAATCAATCATTTCTATTTTCGGCCCTGATTACACTTGGATTCATCGTCGTATTACAACCACACACATGGCAAGCAAACCCTCAAACCCTCAAACCTTACTATCATCATCAATGACATTTAATCAGACCTCTTTTACAAACCTCAGACCTTAATCCCGCTGGTTCAGCCGTCCACAACATCGATCACGATTTTTAAGATAAGCATCCCCTAACATCACTAAACATGCTGCCTCATAACATTGTTTACGATGCTTTAGCTATAACATCCTCCATAATATCAGATACGATCGTAAATCTATTAGTAATTTTAATTGCTTAACAATCCCATACAATCGTAAATCTATTTGGTCGTACCCACCAGAGAATCACAGTAGTCATGAAATCATGAGGTTATTTCACTATTTTAGCCAAAAATAAGAACAATCAAAGATAATTTCAGCCAGTTAGGAACATTTGAATAGATGATAGCACAAAAGCAATATATGTATCTACATAGTTAATGCGTGTTTGCTACCATATATTTGCTTTATGCTCATATCACATATCTGTAATTTTGTAAACACAGTCATTTCTAGGATAAATCCCATTGATCGGCACATGTTGAACAATGCAACTTTAATTCAAAAGAAAAGACCCAACTGATGCAGGACAGATGAATGATGATGCAGTTTAGAGATCAATAAATTATATATAGTAGAATATCCACAAATTAATGTTAAATTTTCAGAAATCAATTTTATGATAACTGAGAAATTAATTAAATCTACAAACACAATTCCTTTTAAAATTTTAAATAAATCAAATCAAAGATAATTGAAAAATTACCAACTCAAATTAGGGCGCAATTCAGTTTTCAACAAATCAGAAACGAGATAACATGATTATAGGATCTCATAATATTTAACTAACAATAATTAAATTACACTCAATAATGATAGATCACATAGACAAAATAAATTTGAGAAAATCTCAAGCAAGCATAAAGATCCAAAATTATTCGAGTTAACCGGGTTAGAGATTGCAGAAATTCGTACTTGAGTCAAGGAATTCAGAGACCACAGTGTAATGTTTCCAAAAAAATTAGGACTCTTAAGTGCGGGATGGTGGGCATGGTGCTGAGGCGTGTGCGGTTTGAGCAGGCGTCATGGCGCGTGGCAATTGGGTGCAGTGCGCGGCGGTTGGGCGGGAACACGACGCATGGCGAGCGGGAACACGACACGTGACAGTTGATCGCAGTGCAGGCAAATGTGACTTGAGAAGGCGGGCATAGGCGAGTGCGGCTTGCTCACGGTTGACGCTGTGCAGGAGGGTGCAACGGGGGAATAGTAGCGCGTGCGCGTCCAATGGGTCGGGAGGGAGCGTCGGATCGAATCGCGCGTGTGCATCGGGCTGTGCAGGCCCGATCACGTCAGTTGGAGCCGGTACGTGCGCGTCATCGGTGTTCTGGACGCAGATGCATAGGTTGGCGAGCTGTTGACAGGAGCGCAGACTGGCAAGTGTAGTGAATAGTTGGATAAAATGAGATAAGGCGAATGCCGATGGGGGGTATAAGATGAATGAAATCGAACCCAGAGGAGATGAGTTGAAGTGAATAGAGTTTAGGGATTCTCACCCAAAATCTAAGCCCTTCTCTATCCAAGATCGATAATCATTTCAGAATTAAATAACCCCAAGGAAGAAGACAATAATTCGTTTATTCAGCATTTGCAAAATAAAAATAAAAGGGAGGTGTATATATTAATTACACTTTCATACAAACCGACTTAATAAAAAAAATACATAATGTAATAATTTTCTCACACAAATAATAAAATATCAAATAACATGCCTAAAATAACAATCACAGAAATATAAATGACTAGCACAGAATAAATGCGAGAAATAAAATTAGTCCAAAATGGAATCTTCAATCAATCAAAATGAATGTGGAGATTTTCAATCCACCAAGTTAACAATCCATAGCATCTGTCTTTCCAAATTTG
Organism: Apostasia shenzhenica; assembly: GCA_002786265.1. Classification (NCBI taxonomy): domain Eukaryota; kingdom Viridiplantae; phylum Streptophyta; class Magnoliopsida; order Asparagales; family Orchidaceae; genus Apostasia; species Apostasia shenzhenica. The sequence goes on from KZ452037.1 coordinate 1,146,493, forward strand.
TCCTGACAGTCAGTCAATTCAGATCCAAGCAGTGCGGTTTAAGTTTCGGCCGTCAACAATATACTCTACCAAGAATGAATCGAGGATCGATTGTAGTGTCCCCACCACCAACTTTGTTAACATTATGATGCTTCCTGATGTTTGTCATCAGAAATAATACAAATGTTTCTTACATATTCATCCCCACTGCCACTAATTTTTTAGCTTCATGCAAGCACACGATGAATCCCAGAAGCATAACTAGGTTTTAGAAGGGACAGTTAACCATATCAAAGAAGCCTCCTGAGAGGAAAAAATCAAATGTAGAATAAAAAAACTTCAAATACTTGTTTACAATACTTCGAATACAGACTCAAAAGAGTAACCATTGAAACACACTATGCTAGAATCTTATACTCATAGTAAAGCAGACACTTACAAATTTAACTTGAGTGTAAAACTACTCACAATTGCTGCAAGCCAGACAAAGAAACTTTGGCTAAGCTATCCTGTCACCTTCAAGGAGCTTGAGAAGGACTTCCTCATCCTCATAAGGAGGGAATCCACATTTTTGATCAACCTGTGTTGCTCGCTTCGAAGTGCATGATTTTATTTTCTCCGTCAAACCCAAGCTCAGACATATCTTGTTTTGCCATAAGGTTTCTTTCCATTCGACAGTGCAAGTACTTCATCGACAAATGCCGGCATTTTTCCGACAGATAGCCAGATGACCTGAGACAAGCAATGTACTCCTTTTTCTCCGAATCACACTCATGGAGATGATCTAACGGGAATACGCCCTTCTCAGGCGGCGTAGGTGCCACTCCTCTGTTCCCACCAAATGCACCACCTGCACTCATCTTCTAAAGTACTATCACGCAGATACTAACGGTAACAGATATGACCTCATCGAAAAGAGAAGGAATCATCAGTTGGAGGACTGAGAAGCTGAGATCTGTGGCGACATCGTCGAGGAGAGCGAGATCTATCTGCGGCTAGTCTCCGAGTCTTCGAGATAGCGGCGTGCACGAAGGGTTAGGGCGAGCTGGAACGCGGAGGTGAAGACGAGAATATTATGCTTTTATTTTGTGATAAAAGTCGAGAATATTACGCCTGAGTACCTGAAGTTGATAAGGTACTTTAAACTGATCCACAAATTTTGAAAAACCTCACCCAAGTCTACGAGGTTAATAGCATACTTTAGCTAATTTATGAACTTTGTAATCTTTCATATAATTACTTGAAATTGATAGAGTGCTTCAATTTGGTCCCTCAAATTTTTCTTCTCTAAGGAGAAAGGTGAGGGACCAGTTTAAAATACCTTATCAACTTTATGGACCTACATGAACTATTTTAAAAAATATGTACTAGTTTGAAATACACTATCAATTTCAGTGACTTATGTAAAAATTTTCAAAATTTATTTGAAGCACTTTATTAACATAAGAAATCTAAAAATAATTTGCTCATTTTTAATAAGATAATTACTTAATTTATTTTTTATATTACTCATTTATATTTAATAAAATATAATATATTTATTTTCATTATATTATGTATATCATAAAATACTAAAAATATTACATTAAATATACTACAATTATAGTATAAATAGGTACGTGACATAAAGGTAATTAGCCTTTATTTATTTACCCTTAGAACAATTTTTTTTTTAATCTCACTAAAAAGTTATGGTAGCACGAATTAAACTTGATACTACTTGATATTCAGAAAAGCTTAGATCAAAGTTTTTATAAATTAAAATTTTAATTGATCCAATCTGAATCCGAAATAAGATAAATACATCTTTAAAAATAATAATAAATAATATTATAATTTATGTAAAAACTATATAGCCTAATAAATTATCCAAAAAAAAAAACAAAACTAATAGCTAGTGGATTAGCAATCCAATTTACCTTGTAAATTAAATCCATAATTTACTAAAATAATCTAATGAATCACATAACTTTTTATCAATCAATTTAATGGGTTTAAGACCTCACTAACTACATACCAATTTTAAATTTAATTTTTTTTTGAATGAACAAACACATATGTCTAATTGACATATTTTATAAATACTTTATGCTCAATTTAATTTAAAAAATACAGAATATACTTAACACTTAATTTGACATTTTTTTTTAACGCAAGAGGGCCAAATCACAAATAATCTTTAAAAGAAACAACTAAAAAAATTATAAGCATGTGTAAACAACAGGCAAACTACAAGAAACTGATATGTACTTTACCAGTTTTATTACAATTAATCTTTGATGTGAACCATCTTCTTACTATTAAACTTACTCTTGAAATAAAGCGGAATAGCAGAAATCAAATATAACATACACTTAACTGATGTTACATATTCACGACATATTGGGATGTCAAAAATAATATCATAAGACGATGAAAACTTTAGCGGATCGTTTTCACATAAAGATCAAATGCGATCGCATAGCACCATTACTCACTCTTTAGCACTGATTTCTCTGTAGCATTCATAATCAACTCGGCCAAACTATTTCAGTTTCAATTCACCCAAAGTTTCAAGCCTGAGGGACCGAAGAAACCCCGAAAGACAAAGGAATCAATCTCTCTTGCAGCAGTTCCTGATGCCACAACACTTCCTTTTCTCTACACAGAAATGTACCATCTGATCCCCAATAACATGCTCATAAGCCATCTGACCAAACTTTGATCTTGTAGATGACCACATTATGCCCAAATTCTCTATTTCTTCACTTAAAAATCCATTTCTGCTTAGATCAAGCAACTGTAGCTGCTTTGCTGCTCCAATTGCCGCTGATAATTCTTGAATTAAATGAGAGCACGCCAGAGGGTTTCTCTTGCTTGCTTCATTACCTTTAGAGGTCTCCCCATCATCGCTATTGGCTACTTCGAGCTCTCCCGAAGCATCATTCTTACTACATGATTTGGGAGAAACTACAGCAGTTTCAACAGGTGAGTGGTGCTCTAAAGTTCTCTCATTGGCAATATCAGCATTTTCGGCAAGATGGAGCTCTTCCAAAGATTCGTTCCCTGTAAATTAAAAGAAAGAACGTTTTGAATTTTTTTAAAAAAAGATCAAATACAAAAAAATGGACAGGGAATGAGTAAAGTCCACTATCACCTTTAAGCTTCAATGTAAGATACCCAAACATCTTAAGGATATAAATCATATATAACATTTACATTGATTAGGCTGAACAGGGAAAGCTCATCATTACAGTTCTGGGCTTTTCTTTTTCCATAATTTTTTTCTTTTCAATCCCAGTGCCTCGAATATCCCCAGCTAAGGACTCACCTCAAGCCCAGCCAAATAAGCACAAGTTGAGCCAGCCTTTGCCTCGAGCCTATTTATTTAGCCAGGTTAACCAGACACGTCACATTACATATTATATTAAATTTTACATCATTACATGTTTTAAAAGAAAAAATTAACTTTATTTCATATCATATACAATTCTCAATAAAAAAATATTATCATCTAAGTTTAAATTTAACTTTAATGAAATTATCTTTATAAACAAACCAACCCAGGCACAATCCCCATCCCACAAATTCCCTACTGAAATTGTGCTGTGGCTTCGATCTCTCACTCCCCAAGAGTGAGCTGCCTTTGGACCACTGGCAGCTGGGCTGGAGGCGTGCCACTAGTTTCTGGGTATGTACAGATAAAATAAACAAGAAAGCAAGGTGCTCCTTTTCAAGGCTAGGTCTCATAAGGCATGCAGCTATGAGTGTAAACACGGGTTCACTTGCTAGCTCCAACCCAAAAATACTTGATCAAAAACAGGTCAATCCAACCTGAAACTTAAATTGTTTAGATTCACCAACACAAACCCAACCTAATAGTGCTCAAGACAACTGGAACGGCTGAACCAGACCCAAAGTATGATTTGATAGCTATACATACTCTCTACATTCAATATATTATCGCATATGGGAGAAATAATGAAAGATTATTACATGTAATCTAAGAAAACAAATCATTGGATTAAGATTATCACATATCCCATTATATATCCTTGGTTCGTGAAAGTTTTTCGGCGATGCTTGAATGTCGTGACCTCAACTTGAGTTTCAGTGGGTTTGGACCCAGGTTATCAGGTCAGATCCATAATTGACAACCCTGGATACAACCTCTACCATGAACAGATTGGTTTATAAGTTAGGTTCATGGCCTTAGTGGTTAAAAAAATGTGTTTCTTGCAACCAAGGCAGCTTTACAGGAAATGTGGCTAGATTAATCTGGTGAAATACTCTGCCCAAGTCTAGCTAATCCCCAAGAGCAAGGAGTTCTTGAGAAAATGTGATTTTGTTATTGACATACTACAATTCTATGGCTACAGGATGATGAGCATATCATTTTATGTTCACAACACAGGATGAGCACTAAATTCATATCATGTTAGTGAGGTGATTCACTTATTTGGATTAGTCTCATGATGGCAAACTATGAAGGTCGTAAAAGCATTATTGTATGCTATGCCTAAAAAATTTGAAATAAGTCTAGCAATTTCAGTAAATAATAATGTGTAGAGAATGTGAAGGGATGATTTCATCTAACAAGTAAACAATTTTTTTGAATATAACTAGTAAACAATTTATGACGGCACAATAAGGTGATATTAGCTCAAACTACTTTTACTATTGCAAGAAAGATGTGGAGGCAAAGGAATTTGCAAACCTGCTAGGCCATCAATAATTTGAAGTATTCCTCTAAGTCCAAGATGGCATCTGTCAAGCCTAAGAGATTTAACACTACACCGTGGATCAGCTAGCATTCTTACAAGTGCATAGCATCCCTGTATAGATGGTAAACAACATAAATAAGCTAACTAAAATAGTTAGCCATACATGTATGACGTACAATCAGTATCTGAAACGTGAAAGATAAAACCTCATTGCCTATCAAATTTCCTTCAAGATTAAGCTCTATGATACTGTCAATCTGAGCAATATTTTCACAAACTTTGGCTATAACATCGAACGTGATACCACAAGAAGATAGATCCAATTTCACCAACTCTTGTTCACCACTGCTTAATGCTTCAGTTAACCTAACTGCTCCCTCCTATATTTTATTTATGACATGTTTATAACATTTGCTAAGTAAATTCAAGGGTACACATTAAGATTTGTGAAAAGAAATGCACCCACAGCTCCCATATATGTCCCTCCCAGAAACAGTGCTGAGAGACTGAATGACCTCACAAGTTGGCAAAGGCTCTCTACCACAGACTTGTTCAACCTTATACCAGTAAGGCTTAGTTCTGAGAATCTGTGAACCACAAAAATGTTTATGAATTCCAGCTAGTAATAGAAATGGTCATTTAGAATATTTTTTCAATCTACCTTTTCAATGATGAAAGCTTCGACAACAGATTCACCATCACATTTCCTGAAACAGGGTTGTTCTTTCCTGCAAATAATTGAAAACATAAGAGAAAAAATTGGATCAAAGGAATTAGAATCCAGAGGATTACATAATTTCGCAAGAGTACTCTAACGAATACCTATAGAAAGATGTGAAAGGATAGATTCTCCATGCAAGGAGTCTGTGACTTTCTGAATTGTTCTAGATGTGATGGAGCATTTTTCTATATTTAAGCTGTAGAGTGCTGCAAAATAATTTAAGAAATTACTTTAGACAAGGTAAAAATGCTTAACCTGGTAGTTAGTAATTGTATGCCAAAAAGATAGCATCGGTTTGAAGTCATGAAATTGTATGGAATCGAATTCCAATATAGGAGGAATGAAAACAGATTCATACAAAAAGTTCAAGGATGTTGATGGAACAATGCAAGTACAAATCAAAGCAGAAAAACTAATATTTACAAAAGGGTGAACCCTGGGAATGCTGAGGTTGCACACTATGATCAAGGGGTGACAAGACAACGAAGACAGAGAGCACGTACAAACTCTCAATAAGACCATAGTAGAAGTTTCTTGCATCTCCTGCACCATTGCTATATCTTGTATAACTAAATGTTGATTGTGACTGTAGTTAACCTAGAAAAATATATTTGAAGGTATTAAAAAAGAAAAAGTAGTAGTATAAGATAAATGAAGAGATGGACCATCTTCAAATTCATGAGAGAATGTGAAATGTGGAGCAATAGTTAACACATTAAACACTACTTGAATTAAACATGTAACTAAATAAAAACTTTTGGCAAATGAACGGTACATCATGAAAGTTAAAACTAGTTCATCAGGATAATACAATGTCGATATGCTGATTATAAAAGTTCACTTTCATTCTTAGTCATAGCTTAAAGATTCATCAGACTATGCTAGTTCAGCCGTTAAAAATTTCCATTCACTTCTAAGAATCAGCATAAATAGCAACCTCCACATCATATTATTTTGCCATTTAAGAAAAAATTCGCATAAGAAAAGACTACAGGAGAAAGACAATTTTCACCTTTGCAATTTTTCAGGATAGTAGACAGGTATAAACTGCAAGCATCTGTGAGACGGTTTTCAGATAAATTAAGTACTTCAAGCCGTGTGAACATGACAGGGCATTCACATATCTGTTGAGCAAAATTTATATTTAGAGACATTTTTTGTCACGATGTATAAAAATTTATCCTGCAAGCTAAATATCAAAGAAGAGACTTGATATGTCATTAAAATATCTTGTAATAAGAAAATGAAAGTAACAATGATTTCAAGATCTTAATATGCTAAAAAGCCAACTAATATAGAATATAGAAACCTGGAATAAAGCAGTTGGACCAAACCGATTGCAATGCAAATCCAGTGTTAGACCACCATATTGTTGGTTTGATGAAGTAAAAATTTGTTGAAGTTTCTCCATTGTCTCATTTCCTGGATAAACAGTCGGATAAGGAACTTCAGAAGAGTATCAGAAAGTCAAAGTGGAGATCATGTTTGACATATTAGTTGAAAAAGAGAAGAAAAATGTATTTCAGAGAAAAAAAAAAGAAAAATAACTCTGAACTCATAAAGCAAGCACATCACAGTTGAGAAACCATACCTAATGAATTGTGAGAAAAATCTAAATATGCAATGGTTTTGTGAACCTGAAGGGCATGTAAGAAAGGCAATACTGATATATCCTGTAAGGCACAATCTGATGCCATGACTTCATCCTCGGAAACCTAGTTCAAGGCAGAAAGATAGGGAAGCCACCTTTAGTTATTTCTTTTAAATACTTAGAATTCAATTAAAGGGTTAAAGAAACTTCTAAAAGGGCCCACCTAAAATACTCACCTCCAAATTGTACAAACTCTTGAGCAGTTTATCACTAGGTGCCTCAGATGCCTTAGCACAGAAATCCATATAAAGCTTTATTAGGCGTTTGGGAACCCATTCTATTAGAAGAAAAGATGAATACGATCATTCTATTGTTCATATGTCATAGGATGATTCTTGTTAGATGTCTGGTTATGGCCCAAGAATTATATTCTTACAATACTCAAGTATCGCATTAAATGAATAGGTGTATTCTACTACATGACTACTTTATTACCATATGAAATGTTTATTAGGTCATAAAATGTATTCATTTAATAGGACTGATGCAACATCTTTCAAGCCTTGGGAGCATATATAACCGTTCCACTTGGAATAGGGTGTATGTCATATTATCCTCATGCGTGAAAGGTAAAAAAAACTTAATAATTGAGAACCAAAAGGAAGAACATCATAATAACACCATGAATAGTAACCAATTGGCATATCATGAATTGTGTCCTCTGAATAGTTTGAGCCAAGTGAACAAAAATGATGCATACAGCTCAGCTCAACTACATATTTATGAAACAAAACATGTGCATTACTAATTGTTACTGACTTTAACTGACCGTATTAACTGTAATGGATATAGTACATCATTGAGAGAGTCTAATTGCTATGGCCCAACCAAGTAATACTGTGGTCTTGTTTGCTTTAGTCCATCCCATATTAAGCCTAATGATTCTTTCCTCTAAAAGTTAGCATGAAATTTTGCTCATAAACCTCAGTAAACTCCTTCTCCCACGCCATCCGAGAAGCCTATAAGAGCTGCACCCTGTCCAACCCCATGGGCCATAGCAATCACCCTTTACCCTCTTCAGATCAGGCCATTACACCATAACATCTCCAACCATAATCTCAAAGTTCTACATTAAGATTGTTCCACTAAAGAAAAATGATACTTTACAAATGTTTCCTATGCTTTGATGTCTATAATTTTATATGCATACAAGCATAACCAGGATTGTATTGAATAAAACCATGATAACAAGATTTTGAAAATCGTTAGGGGGAACTGACCAAGAAAAGGTTATAGAATGAAAGATGAACTTCACTATTCTAAGGCCGGAGGTAGGGATTGTACAATATTGGTTGAAGAATAATGAGCAAAAGAAGCCAAATTATAAAGAACTAAATTAAATCTGTAAGTTCTTACCACTAATAACAACTTCAATGAAGTTCTTGAGTGAAAGCATCGTTTTAATATCTGTGATTGATTCCTGAGATTCTAGAACTTTACCACAGCAGATCAACGGGTGTATCACAGGCACCAAACCTGAATAATAGTCCAACTAGTGAAAGCATGTAAATATTCTTGTGAAATCCCCGAGTGTCAAAAAGATATGATTATGAAGCATTATCAATCATTCAAACTTAAGAAAGAAGTTAAATTAACTGAAAAATCTCTGAAAAAATAATTTCGGATTAAATTACACTGTGTCCTTAAGGAGAATCAATCAACTATATAATGTTCCTTTTTATTTTACAAGACCAAAATTATGGACCAACTATGAGTACTACAAGATAAAGGTATTTAAAAACCTAGTACATACTTTATTATACACATCTAATCATAAATGAGTAAACGAGCATGAATTATAAAGCAGTGAACAAAGGTATTTGCTTTTAATAGCTTAGGGACAGACCAATAGATAAGTTTATGCACGCATTCAAATTTGGGATGACAAGTTGTACACATACTTGTTTAACCCACTCTACCCCTAATGGGATGTTATGAGTCTCAAAATTCAACCCACAAGGTGGGTATAGGTTTAGATAAGTCATACCCATTACCAAGTGGGGTTGGTACAAGTTTTAAATAAGTATAGCAACCTCTACCCTCTAAATATCATTAAAGTTAAGATTAAAACAAAAGAACCTAAATATATGATTTCGTATGAAAGAGTCAAATCTTCTCATTTTTAAAAAATATTGTGCTGTAGCTATTCTATTTAGTGCTTGTTGTGAATAATTTACATGTTATGTTAAACTTTTTATTATTATTATTATTATTATTTTAAAGGTAATGAATGAATCACATCATGCGCCTCCTCCCATTGAGTAAGCACGGTAGGTCAAGGCAGATATAGATAGTGTGAGAAAGGAACTGAGGTGGAGTAGGGTAGGTAAACCACAGGCACAGGGAGGGTACGAGTAGCAAAAAATACATAGCAATGGATGGTATGGGTCTTGTTGTGAACATATCTATACATAGCAATAATTTCTTTCCTTTCTCACACTATCCATATTTACCTCGACCTATCGTGCTTGACTTAGTGGGAGGCGCATGATGTGATTTATTCATTACCTTAAAAATAGTAAAAATAAATAAATAAATGTTTAACATAATATGTAAATTATTTACAACAAACACTAAATCGAATGGCAGTAGCAAACTTTATGGAAATTTTTGAAAAATATATATGATATGAAATAAAATTAGTTATATTAAAAATTGTGTTGGGTGTGAAATAAAGTGATTGTTTAATATTGAAATTTGTATGGAATGAGATGTAAAATATTAATATTTTTTTTAAAAAAATAAAAAAAGTTTTTAGTTGGAGGAAATTTTAGTCATAGCTAAAATTTCACTCAATCAAACGGCGTCTTAGAGCTAATCCATCAAAAACTTTTCCATTGCATCAACTGGTTCAAGTTAAACAAGAACAAAAAGATAAAAGTATACGAGTACTATAAAATAAAATTAGTTATATTAAAAATTGTGTTGGGTGTGAAATAAAGTAATTGTTTAATATTGAAATTTGTATGGAATGAGATGTAAAATATTATTTTTTTTAAAAAAAATAAAAAAAAAATTTAGCTAAAATTTTACTCAACCAAACGGGGTCTTAGAGCTGATCCATTAAAAACTTTTCCATTGCATCAATTGGTTCAAGTTAAACAAGAACAAAAAGATAAAAGTATACGAGTACTAAACTGTGATCATTATGTTGGAAAAATCGCTTATCAAAAATCTTGATTCTATAGTCGCTATTAGGAAAATTATTCTGAAAATAAGCAAGTAAAATTAAAGAGATTAAGCAGATCAAGAATGATGATTCGCCTTCGCAATTCCTTTAAAATCAGATTCAAAATCTAAAACTAAAGCCTGAAGAATAAATAGATCAATGCGGATCATCAGAGTATATGTAACATATTGAACTTTTCACAGACTAAAACACAGATGCAATCTAGGTTCTCATAATATGTACTAAGGAATCTCTGTGGAAGAAGTCCTAATTAATCATTTCCCTAAAGCAATAATTTGCAACTGCAGATAGTTTAAGGATGACTGGAAAGCAACTAACAATCAAGAGATTGTGGTACCTTTTGACCTTTTCTCATGAAAGACCTGCTGCAAGCACACATAAGCCACTTCAACCTTAAGATTGTCTATATCTAAACTTTCCCCAGTTGCGCAAGATGTGAGGTCCACGTAAATTGTGTCATGGCCAACTTTCAACATGACCGGCCACTGCACAAAGGACAAGTGTTAAATATTGAAGAACATTCATCAAATTCTTTTCTTCAACATGTATTCGACAAATAGTAACTAAATAACATAAGAATTAGTAGGGCATCTTCAAGTGAAAGCAAAATGCCTGAATAATTTATTCAACAGTAATTGTGCACAGTTCAATAACCAAAAGTTTATGTGGTATTTTTTTTGCATGGTTGCTTTGATGCATTATAGTAATGTACTTACAATTTACATTTATCTCCAAGTACCCTAGTACACGAGTAGATCTAATAAGAATCCCATGTCCTCTTCCTGGTTGTGACTTGTGATGATGAAGGGTATTACTTAGTATGGTAGGAAGTATGATTTAAAGTGCCACGTGTAACTAATGCCCGTCTCAAGTTTCTTGGCTTCAGTAATTAAAAGCTTGTTTTAATGACAAGGCAACAAGAGACAGGGAAAAATATAGACAGTAGCTTGTCAACAAAAGATTACACGATAGCTATTAAAAAGACAAGTTTTGGTGAAACTTGAACAAAACAAATGCCGGCTACATAAGCTAGATCTATCAAGCCTGTCATACTGATCACTATAGTCAAGAAAAAATCAATCATTAAGAAACAGGAACATCATTGCAAATATTACTTACACCATGATCAACTGATGTATTGAAGCCTGAACCATTGTTGACCTCCAAGCAAGCAAGATGAACATGACTGCCATCTAGTCTAGATCCGCAAGCTGCAGACTTCAATGCATCGGATAATCCCATATTACTTGAAGATCCAAATGTGACATAATCAGCCATGGATTTGGAGCTTTTTGATCTAAAAGAGCAGGTACTCTCTTCGATATGGATTGGTGTAGAGGTGCCAGGCGTATCTTTGGAAGCATTAAGAGGCAGTATGTCATGCTAGAAAACAATAAGATCATGCCCAGAGATTAATACCAGTTTCAAATGACAGAAATACATCATAAGAAGTATTTTAGTTCGTAATCAACCAACTGCATTGAAAATTGCAGAAAGAACATCTTAGAAAAGAACAGTAAAATGCATGCATGCACTATTGTCATGAACAAATATACACCTACATGCATATGCAAATATTTGTAAACACATATATGTAGGCAAATATGCATGTCTGTGAGATAAGATCAATGCAAGGGATGCATACGTACATCAGCCTCAGCCTACACACACACACACACACATACACACACCAGGTTAGCAACTTAATCACCTGCTCTTCATCTATATCAGCTACTTCTTCACACCTTAAATCTGTGGACCACAGGAAAGATAAAGCTATTTCATATTCAGAAGTGAAAAAGATAAGAAAACAGTTTCTTTTATATGCTGTGCAAAATAAAGAATTTTGCACAAAAATGAGGCCAATTTTGACATCAAATGTACAGAAAGGAGCTGTTTTGATATGACCTCTGCAAGAATTGGCCTCGTCCTCAACAGGGTTGCATTGGATCCTTTTTCCTTGCTGATCTTCCTCCTCATCTTCACCATCAGAAATGACCACACGAACACGCTTACGACCCAAAAACTGCTGACTATCACAACAGTTGGCCAAATGTCCTAAGGAACCTTCAGCAAAGCTACTTGCTGATTTTTCCTTTGTTTTTGATGAAGTAATATTTATCTTTGGTGACTTTTTGCTTTTCTGAACCAACATTCTCAGAGGAATATCATCATCCAACTCTACATCATTGAAACTATCAGCATTTGTAATTTCTTGTGAATCATGTCCAGCAGTCATCATGTCAGCTGCGTCAACTCCCTCTGTTTCAGTTTCAGAGCAGTAATCCTGACCCATGCTCCTCAAAAAATCAGCTTTACCTAGTAAGCGCTTCACATTTTGAATCTCAATCTGCAACTTGCTGGAAAATGACATGCATTATATGATAGTTATATAATCGAGAGTATCTAGATGAGTGCGCACAAATGTGCATACCCTGAACTAAAAGGATATCCACGATATAAAGTGACGTTCCAAAGCTCTAACAATCACCGAGCATACCTGGCTTCTTCAACATTATCAAATCTGATCATGTGACTGTAGTGCATGTTGTCAAGTGCAGATAACTGCACGGATGGCAAGTTGCCTTTGACCGCTATTCTGCAAGGAAGCATTGCAATGAAAAGTGTCAGTTCAAAGAGGCATAAAGAAGATTTCTCTAATTCAAGACTCATAGTCAGACATCCTTCATAATCAGAGTCACCTGTAACCCTCCTCGAATGCCTCCAGTGCTGCAGCCCAGTCGCCTGAAGAATCCAAAACCTCTCCAACATTTATCTTGGCCAACGCTTGACCCTGAAATCATCATTTTCTCGAAATGAAGCACAGGAAAAGTTTTGCAATCCAGTTTCGTGGCTATTAAAATATCAAACCATGCTATACATGCAAGTATATTCCAGAAGAAATTTGTGCTTTCGAATGATACAAATCAGCGAAGCCCAAGCTTCAAAGATACATTACAGCCAATGTAGATTGTTCACTTACGTGAAGCACTAGATCTATAGACTTTGCATAATTTCAGAAATTCGTAGGAGATTTTGAAAGGAAAAAGTACCTCAAGATTTCCAATAGACCTATAGATGTTCCAACTTTTCAAATACCATTTCCGCGCTTTACCAAAGTAATGGAGTTTCTGGTAAGCCTCTCCTATAACCAGAAAAGAATCACTAACCTTTTCTTTGTCACAAAGTTCAGTTGCCACTCTTTTCTTCCTTTTAGCAAATTCCAGATGCTGTTAAGAAACAAAAAAAAGCACTTTGTATCACTTTCATCTGAATCTGATATTGACACAAGAAATCATAATGGAATTCTGTCATAATATGTCTTTAATGCCATTTGAACATATATTCTGAGGAGAATGAACTGAAATTGGAGCTCATAGAACTATAGCTCTTTGGCTCTTTGTGCCAACCGATCTATGCCTGCCAACAATATATAACAGAATTTTAAGCTGATCAAGGCTGCAAGATCACAATGTCAGGATAACCATAATGTGTTTGTCAGCACCATTAAAACTAATAGTCATGTCCAAACTATTATTGTCAACATGGCAAAAAACCATGTTTCATTGAAAATAAAATACAATCATAAGTCTTCCTATTTAATAAAAAGACACGCTGAGTTTGCTACGAAATGATAAAAAAAAAAAGAACATAGAACAATTCCATGATGATAGCTCCTCAATGTACCATCCTCATACTAGGGCATAACCTATATAAAAGTGAGTCATGCTGTTACAAGGTAAGAGGGACAATTGATATATGCAGCCTAAACTTTGCATAAGCATAGAGATTGTTTTTGAACCAATGTGCATCATCACAATATGGAAACCTTACTGAAATTACTATGCTATTCTTTTTATTGAATGGTGCCATAAAGAAACAAAGCACTACACTTATTTCTTTCCTTGTACAAATATAGAAACACTATGGAAAATATATGCATATATAAACTTTTTTTGGAAACGTATCATGCTATTGCATTTGAGGATAAATGATATCCAAGATTTTCTTGAAATTCGATATCCAAGATTTTCTAAGAATATACTAAGTACATGCTCATAGATGTACAGACAGAGATCAGAATATGGTATGAAGATTAGAGTACCTTTGGCCATGCAAAAATCATGCTGGACTTCTCAATCAATCTATCTAAACAAGAATTCTGCTCCAGTAAACATTTTCTTTCATTTCCCGTTCCACGAGCATCACTAGTCGTTCTCATTACTTTTTTGAGTTTTTGCTCTTCTCTCCTCAATGTTTCCAGCACTTTACAAGCTTCTTCTACGGTTTGGATATTCTGAGTAATCTGATCAATTAAAGAATCCTCATCTTCCATTCTTTTTGCAATATCAAGTGCCTTTTGATAGCAAAGTATTGCATCATCATATTTTTGCACTCGATAATGCAACTCACCAAGATTGATGAACCCCTTGGCCTCACCTTGCAGATGCCCTATACGTTTACAAATCAAAATGTCTCTCTCAATGTGTTCCCTAGCCTTACTCCATTCTCGCAACTCTATGTATACACTCCCAAGGTTATGATGAAGCCTGCTGCGTCCATCATCATCTTCGTTCACCTCTTCCTCATCACAAATCTTTAAACCCTGAAGAAGATATTTCTCAGCTTCCTCCAAATTATCCAAGTCCATTTCAAGCATGCCAATGTTGTTATGCGCATCAATGTATTCTTTGAGAAAGAAACAAGTAACTTTACAAGGAGGATTTTCTTTAAGAGATCGGGCAAGTTTCATAGCCAATTTAAAGTACTTCTTGGCGTTTCTTACTGCATAGTGGTCATTCTCAGACCTTAGAAACATTTCATGGTAAGTTCGACCAAGTTGTGTGCTTGCTCTCTGTTGTTCAATACTGTCATTGGAATCATTTGCAAGTGTTAAATGCTTTTTCTGCAAATAATGAAAACCGCAGTATAAGACTGAATTACTCTAGTTATACAATAAAACTCTGAATATTATAGTAGTGAATATACGATATCATTAAAAACAGCCTGAAATAGCACCCTGAAGAATACAGAATGAGAAGAAAAATGTTCTGTAACAATCTAAACCAGTAAAAGTTCGGACAAGTAACGGGATAAAGCCTGCAGCAATTCCAACGAATCAGACAGGTATTAAGTTTTATTTTTTTAAGGAAATAATGATGAGCAAAGGGATGAAAAGCTTTTATCTAGTTAAAAATTTGATTTTGCAGCAACCTGGCCATGGCTGTTGGAAAGAAAATTCACAACACCTCCAGTCAGACATGTTAATGTTCCGCTAAGAGTCCGCTATCTTTTCAACTTCTTGTCATTAAGAAAGAAGGATCAAATCCTAAAGAATGTTCAGTTTTTGTAATCAACTGCAAATCTAACTATATGCGAATTATTCCAATTCTAAATATTCCGCCCCAATACCAACGAAGTCAGTAGAACCCTGGAAAATTAAATCAAGATACTCCTAGCACTAGCTAAAAAACTCATATAATAACTTCAACGACAATCAATATTTAAGAACCTGATAGAGGAGCGCTTCATTGAGGCGTCCTAGCCGAAGGTACACCTCACCAAGAGACTGGCAAGTGGGAAGCAACTGCTTCTGTGGAAGAAACCTCACCGAGACCTCGTGATCGATCCGAAGCCACCTCAGGGCTTCCACGTACTCCCCTCTTCTTTTGAGAAGGTCGCCTAGCACGTTCGCCCACCGCGCCTCCTCCTCGTGATTCCCGTCTCTGGCCGCCTCTTTGTACGCGAGCTTCGCCGCTCTGATCTCTTCGTCTTCTCTCCCCATATCTTCTCCAGAAACGTTGAGGAGAAAGTGGACGACCTACGTTTCCCCTATCATGCTCTTCTTGTGGCGCGCTAGGGCTTCGCGAAGTGCGAATGTGCCGAAAGTTGCGCCATGTACGCTCCCGCCAAAAGCTCACGGGAGAATTTGTTTTAAAAAAGGGGCATTTACATACATACCCCTTAAATTATCTTGAATTACATATTAAACCCCTTATTTTTTAATTTATAACTTAACTCCTTAAATTATCCAAAAATAAAAACTAGTAGAATACATGTATTTGCAAATATATTTATAATATTTATATATATATATTATTGATAATAAACATCCAAATAATTATAAATTAGCAAAAAATATATACTTTAAAAATCTTGAGAAAAACCTAAATATGTTATTTTTGGATGATTTAAGGGTTAAGTTGTAAAATTAAAAAATAAGAGATTTAATATGTAATTTAAGATGATTTAAAGGGTATGTATGTAATTCTCTCTTTAGAAAAATGATAAATTACAATCAGAACCCTACAAAAAAAAGAACATATTCGATAAGAATGGGCAAGCGTCCGATAGAGATATTTGAAGAAGACTACGAAAAAATGTGGGCTAATTACTGATAAGTACCAATCATTTATTTATAATTATATTTTAATTTATATTTTTTCATTTTTTTACTTACACCTATAATTAAAACTGTAGGGTATTAGGTCCATATTTTGCATTCCATTTAGCTCCATATCTCAAATTCTAAAAATCTAAGTGAAGTTTCAACAAATTTTAGAGATCTAACTAAAATTTTTTAAAATGTGAACTAAATTATTATTATAATGAAATTGTAGAGACCGATCGCAAATTTGCTCAAAAACTTTTGTTTAAAAATTTAACAAAACCTTAAATTATAAAGACCCAAAAATGTCAAACACAATAAACTTATTAAACTCTCAGAATAATCAATACACCAATCATGATAATGTCATTAGCGAGTAAGATCGAGCAAATTCACTTGAATTCAAAATCTTTCCAAACTCTAAAATTTTTTGGCATTCAATCCAATTATTGAGTTAAATAGAGAGTTTCTTTAATTGAATTCTTAAATTAAATTCATATATTTATTTAATATATATTATGTATTAAAAATACTTTAATTAAGTTCATATATATTTTTTGTATATCTGTATAAGTTACTTTGTTCCATATATAACTTCCAGGACACAAATTATTGAATAGATATATATAGAATCACAAATATATATTTAAAAATTTTAAATACATATAAAAAATATATATATATATAGATATAGGGCTTGTTTGATTGGAGGATGAATTTGGGTAAGGAAAGAGAAAATAATTTATTTTATAGAGATGATGGGAAAAAAAATTATTTTAATATTGAGAGGTGTGTAGGATGTGAAATAAAGTTGATTTTAAGGTTGAAATTTGTGTTGGATGTGAAATAAAGTTGATTTTTAAGATTGAAATTTGTGTTGGATGTGAAATAAAATTATTAAAATTTATAATAAATTTAAAAAATTATTAAGATATTTTTTTGCCCTTTTTTGGGCTCATGCCAAACAAGGCCATATACACTAAATTGATTATAAATTAAACTAATTTTAAATCAACTGAAATCAAATCAAGGATTTTGCACCAATCATAATTAACATCCAAGAACATGATCATTCAGTTCCCTTCTCTAATCGTTCGCTATCTGCCAATCGCAGATGAAAGCAAGTTTTATCATGAGCTAAATGCAGATTTATATATTAAAAGTTTCGAACAGCATAGATAGTAAATGTAAAAAATCTATAAAAAAAAAAAATTCAAACAAACAAAACAAAAAATAAAAGCAACAGAGTACTGCTCTGCACAGCATGAAATTATTGAGATTTCAAACAGCTTATGCGGCAATAATTTCTTCTAATTACCGTAAAATAGTTTAAGTTTGACTGAAACAAATTAATTTCTATCAAAATCAATCCGAAACTCAGATTTTTAACACAATTTTATAAAAATAAAAAGTTTTCGGTAAAAAAAATTAAAAATGAAATCAAAATTATTGAAATTAACAAAACTGATACTCATAAATCAAAACCGAGTTTTAAAACCTTGTTCCAATACATATTTCGCTCAAAATTAGGACGGACAATAGAAGCCAAAATCTGAGGAACAGCGAACCTAATAAACAACAATTTTCTGGGAGAATACAAGCATACACAGAGCAGAAAACACCTGCACTTCCTTGAACTCGCATTGAAAATCTTATTCTCAGATCTCAAGATAGGATGGCCATCACATCAGCAGCTCTCAAGACAATATAACTAGATCCATCAGCACCCTTGAATTCATTTCCAGCATATTTGGAGAACAAGACTGTGCTTCCCGGAGGAATGGAGAGAGCTTTTCTGTTGCCCTCCTCATCCAAAGGCCCCGGGCCAACAGCAATCACCTGCTCCGAAGAGAAATGCAAACCAGATTAACTTCCCCTTCAAGAAGATTGAAGAGGTGTCTTCTAGCCCAAGATGAGCTTTCTAATTCCCAAAGTTAATTTATTTTATTAAAATTATATAAGATGTGAATTAAGATAAATTGATTCTAATTTTTTTTTAAATTTCTCAAAATTTACACCTCCGAGGTTGTATGATCTGTTGTTGTCAGGTCCCTAGATAATAGAACGGGTGAAGACCTCCTGTGCACGGTCATGGCCAATGAACGCAACAGTGAGGGCAAACTGGTCTTTTTGAATAATACTTTTTTATTTTTATTTTTTCTGTCATTTTTGATAATTTTTGCCAGAAAAGACTAGGCAAAAAGATGGGAATTAAGCTCAGAGACCTAATAACAACGCCATACTCTACTCAGAAAACTAACTTAAGAAATTTTAAAACTTAAGACTAGTTAGAAAGTACCCCTCAAACTCTAGATGCAATTTACCCTAAAAATTATGTAAGATGTGAACAAATGTGATATAAATTTGATATTTTATTATTTTTAAGTTTTTTTTTTTAGCCAAGCCATGAGCAAAACGGCCTTAAGGCTTAAACTGACCCTGTTTGACAATAGGCTAAAAATCATGGCTAAAATTAGCCATGGCAAAAATCTTAAATTTATTTTAAAAAAATTTTAAAAATTATTTTATACCTCATCCCACAAAAATTCTAATATTAAACAATCACTTTATTTCACATTTAACACAATTCTCAATAAATCAATCAACTTTATTTCACATCCTACACAATTTTTAATATAACCAACTCACTTTATTTTATATCATATGCATTTTACAAAAATGACAAAATTCCAACCAAATCGTCCTTTTTTTTCTTATTACCAAACAGAGCGAAGTAAGTTTAATAAAAAAACTCACTATCCCAATTGAAGGCTTTTCTTTAGCTGCCTCAGTCAGCAACAGGCCACCGGCAGTTTTCTCCTCAGCTTCGGCAACCTGAACACTCAACAAACAATAAACTGTTAAATATATTCATTTGATAACTGTTAAGTTGATTATATACAATAGTATCGCCCTTAGATTGTAATTCGTAAAAGTACAGAAAAAAAATGGTGCACAAGAGGAGAATGCAATTTCACATTACGGATGGAACACAAGGTTATTTTAAAATGCCTAATCAAGTCATACTAAATATAGATAACTTAATTCACATCTACGCAAAGATAAAATAAATATTGTTCATACAATACGTACACATTTCGAAATAACAAAGGGCATTTGCATGAAAGACACTTTAATAACGAAAAATTATTGGTCTCGCCATCAAAGATGAAATATTGTGTAATCACACTAAAATCTTACAAAATTATAGAATTTGCACCATCTTAAAAAAAAAATGTGCTATACTCAAAATCTAGAGTCATAAAATCATAATTTATAAACCAAAATATGCCTCAAATTACTTTAATACTAAAAATTAAGCCACAAATCCTAAACCTTAAACTTTAACATTATATTCCAAATAATGTTTATTTCATAGATCAACTATATATAAAATCTAATTTAATCTCAATTTAGTGAGATGAAGCCCCTATTATGGACTTGTGAACCATACACAATAAGATAAAATACGTGAAAATATATTAGTAATTTAATTTATAATTTTTTTTTCAAAATATCATGTGAAATATGAAATTTTGTAAGATTTGCATATAATATACATAATATTTCATCTTTGACAGCGAAACACGTAATTTTGTAATTAAAGTGTCTTCCATGTAAATCTCTCAAATAACAAAAAAGGTTAATTACTAAAAGGTCCCATAGTTAATTCATAATTCTTGTTTAGTCTATAATTTTTAAAAATTTGTTAAAAAATTTTTATTTTGAAATTGTTATAATACTACGAGGTCCCTATAAATTATAATTATTACATAACAAGTATATATTGATAATTTTCATTAATATTTAGGAAATATGTTGTTCTAAATTTTTAAAAATTTCATTTTTACCCCACCTCTCTCTCCTTTCCCTCTCACTCTCCAACAGGTGGCAACAACCTCTCTTTCCCACCTCGCTCCCTCTCTCTCCCCACACGCAAGCATGTGGGCGGGCCTGCAAGTCTTTAGCGCTCGCCCCGTCCCTTAAAGGCCTATTGGAGTGCAACCCTTCTCCGCAAAGCCTCTGATGCCTATTTCGTGTCTCATGAGAACTTGCCATCACCCATCTTGTGTCCCAACCATGAAATAGTTGATCTAGAGGCATGGCATTGCAATGCACCAACGCCATCTTGTAGCCAAGCCAAGCGACAACTCGACAAGCCAAAAACCTATCTTGATTCCTTCATGAAAAAGGGCAACAAGGATAATAAGGCATAGTGAATGTCGACCTACCCACCTCAATAACACCATCAAAAGGATAAAAGAAAATTTCGGAACATAATTCAGGATTATGTACCCCTAGTGTGGACAAATCAAAGAATTAGGGGACTGATCTCGATACTCCCTCAATCCAAGAGAGTGTCGCTCCTAGTAGAAGAGATCCAATGATAGTTTCAACTTCCAACAAAAACTAGGACGAACACCCCAGCCAACATTAATCACCTAAGCTTAGAGGTGCCGAGCCAAGACATCATTGCATTTTTCTGACCATCCAAAGATCTCTAGCAGCCGTGGCTTTGGCCTTATAAAGGGCTACGTCAAGTGATAAAGTGGAACCTTAATCCACAAAGAGGACACCAAGGCCTTGCATGTTAGGATGGCTTTCCTTGCTAAATTTCTATTTCCTTTACTTTTCAGCATTTATTTTCCTACACTTATTTCTCATCACCTGCCCTCCATTAGTTCAACATTCTCCATCATCACCACATTTTTCCCCTACCTTACCCTACCTTAACACCTAGTCACATTCTGTCCATCATAGCATCTAACGGTTTCCCATCCATAAGGTCATAAATATGCCAATTCACTTGGAGAGACAGATTTTGCCGTTCACTTGGAGGGACAGATTTTGATCCTCAAAAATCATAAGTGTTTTAATTTTAAACTTGTTCGTGTCTACACTTGAAACAAATATGGCATTTTTTTCTCATATAACCTTAGGGTTTCTTTATCTCTTTGTTTCAACGAATACATTCCAACTTTAATATTAACTGCAGAACAACTGGCATTAATTTTGTGTACCATACACTTTATGTTGCTTGTAAGACCAAAATTACTCTACATGATACATATGCCTGAAAAAAAAATTTCAGACAATTCACAATAAAGTTTAAGTAACATGAAGAGTTCTAATTTCCAATAAGTATAGCAACTGCAAAGAAGAAATCTTTCCTTTCGAGAAGGATCAGCCATATACTGATTAAAACATACCTTGATAAGAACTCTATCATTCAGTGGCTTTAAATCCTTGACATCATCTGTTTCAAGAATGCCCACAATGTCATCCTCTTTTAGAATAAGATGATTAGCTCCACCAAACTCCAACTCTGTGCCAGCATATTTGGAATACACAACCTGCGATCCAGTCTGTATTGAAAGGGAAAAATATCAAAGAAAATAAAAAGAATAAAAACCTCCAAAAGCATAAAAATAGAAAGAGATTTAAGCCATTATTGTAGAGAAAATGCAACGAAGGAACTTTTCAAACTTATGTTATACCCAGCAATGCCAAATAATTTCTTCTAATCCTAACATTACACAATAACAGTTACTCTTAGACACTGTTTAGTTAGAAGTTGTTTTGGTCATGATCATGGCCAAAATGGCATCCAACAATTTTTTTAAAAAAAATATTATTTTTATCCACAATACATAAATTTTAATATAAAAATTCACTTTTCATTGCATTCTACATAATTTTTAACATATTATACTTAATTTTTTATTTTTATTTTTAAATAAAATGGTTGGAGGCCATTTTGGCCTTGGCCTGGCCTCGAACCAAATAGAGCCTTAGCCTGACAATATAAAAATATCGTTAGTATCAATGAAATTCTTCAAAATTACATAGTAAATCACAAATTGTATGTATTGTTTACTTTAGGCTAAAAGAAAATTAATAACTAAAATCATCTTGGTGGCTTTTTTACTCTAGATTTAACCCAAGTTCGCTTAAAATAACTGATTTTAACCCCAAAGAAACTGTAAAACGAGTTAGAATTTAAATGGGTTACATTTTTACACCAAGCATACCTCGTAAAGGCCATTTTGAATGCTATTCAACATACTTGAATTTGAAACAACTAACCAAGTAGTCAACAATTAAATCTATTGTTGATGAATCTTTGAAGATTGCTTGCAAAGTGCTAATGCTAATCTTTAAAAATTGAAGCCTAATTGGTCAGTATAAGCAGTGGTGTAAAGCTACATTTCTAAGAGAGAGCTTGTCTTTTTTTCAATGGGCTAAAAATCATGGCTAAAATTACCCATGATCAAAATCTTAAATTTATTTTAAAAAAACTTAAAAATTTATTTTATATTTCATCTCACACAAATTCCAACATTAAACAATCACTTTATTTCACATCCAACACAATTCTCAATAAATCAATCAACTTTATTTCACATCATACATAATTTTTAATATAATCAACTTATTTTATTTCACATCATACACATTTTTCAAAAATGACCAAAAATTTCAATCAAATTCTCTTTTTTTTCCTATTACCAAACAGAGCCTTAATGTTATCTTATCCATCATAAAAAAAGGCATTCCCGCACCACAGGCTCCCCACTTTGAGAGGCAAGAGAGAGGGTAGTTCACAGTACCTGCCTTCCCCTATTTGTGACAAAGAGGCTGTTTGAGGAACTCAAACCATGACCTCTTGTCACAAAGAAGCAAACTTTACCATTGCACCAAGGCAAACCCTCTGATGTATCTTCTCAGTCATACTTAAGCATAGTTTTCTTTGAAGTTCTCTTTGACAATTGTTGAGGCTAATAACATTTGCTAATATAACTTGCAAACAAGCTAACATTTTTCAAAAACAACCCTACTATAACCACACCGATTCCTTCAGCCCAATGAAATCTAGGTACATTTTAACTCATTGCAAGAAAATTCAAGATTTAACCAGCCTATAAATACTAACCACCACCCAACAGCCCCTAACTATCAGATCCACATATTCATTCAAAAATCTATAATAAAGCCTACTTGTTAAAACTTAGTAACAAACAGCAACTTGGAGTGAAGCAGTTTCATATTGACAAAATATTCTGAATGAAAAAAAAGTGTAGTTACCTTGACACTGATTTCTACTTTATTCTTACCAATGCTCCTCCCTTCACCAATGGCAACAACCTCACCTCCTTGCGGTTTTGTCTGAGCAGCTGTTGGCAGCAATATGCCCCCACTGGTCTTTTCTTCTGATGACTTAATCTTGACCAAAACTCTATCATTCAAGGGCTTCACTGAAGTGTACTGCGAGATAATCAACAAACTCCTTTAACAAGTAAAGGGATCATCAACACTCTATCAACCAATTCAATCAAGAAAATTCTCCTTTACCTTGGGAGCAACCACAGTGGCGGCCTTGACCACAAGGCCCTGGAAGCACCTTCGGTCAAGGAAGACTCCAGTAACACCAACAGAAGAAGAAACACTAAATCCAGGTCGGAAGCAACGCAGGCCATCAAAGCAAGGAACGCCATTCTTTCCAGCCAATCCACACCCGGCTAGATGAACAGAGGCCATGATGCTGTAAACTCAGAAGCGACCATCACAAATGAAAAGGTTCAGTCATTTCGTAAGTCAGCTATAAAACAGCAACAACATTATATCCCAAAACAATTGTCAAGTAGGTATATCAATGAGGAACGCTTCATGTGAGTTTTTGCAGATACTACCTCAAGGGAGTTGAAATTTCTTCTAATCTCCTGAAATATCGCCAACTTTTTTAGACGAAGAAGATGATAAAAGCGCACAAAACCCTAGCTAGCATCAGCATCCCGCACTCGGGAATTCTCAAGCTTTATGTTAGAGTAGGATTCCGGTGCTCCTCCGGAGCTAGTTCATTATCTGGTTCCCACATGAACTACATGCTAGACCAGCTAATAGTAGTTTGA
The DNA here is from genome assembly GCA_002786265.1 of Apostasia shenzhenica. NCBI lineage: Eukaryota > Viridiplantae > Streptophyta > Magnoliopsida > Asparagales > Orchidaceae > Apostasia > Apostasia shenzhenica. The sequence continues at coordinate 1,171,035 of KZ452037.1, forward strand.
GTGGATCTAAAAGTTACTGGGGGCATAAAATGATCTCGAGAAGTGGGTATGCGAAGGAGAAGGCTCTAAAAGGAACTGAATTCCGAGAGACATCCGATAAGTGAGTTGAGCTACACGTGAAACAACAAGAAGAAAACCCATAATACTTGAGCTAAATAAAAAAAAATTAAAAATTAATCTATGAATACTAAGGAATTCCAGAGTAAAATCAGTGAAGCTAAATTTAATCTACCTAATCATATTTACATAGCAAATCCTAAACATAAATCTGAACATTTGAACAATAGTCCATCAAATTAAATATATCCCAGCTAGTTCAATAACTTCTAAAATCATGAATGATGTCCATGCTGTAATGAAAATACTCACACCTGAAAAAAGCAAATATAACCAGAGCACAAACCATCACACAACCCAAGCGGGAAATATTAACGAAATTTAGTTTATTTTTCTAGGTTTGGATCTGAGTAACATAAGTTTTTTTTTTGATAGAACTGAGTAACATAAGTTGACAAGCAAAGGAAACATCCTATTTGTACAAGGCTTTTTTCAAGTTCTACATAAACATCAAGGTTTAGCAAACTAAAACCAACTTCCAAGTTCCTACTAAGAGGAGAACTGTATAATAACTAGCTCTTCATATTTAAAATTTGAGTGAAAATACTAACAACAACACAATAATGACAACATCATCAATATAGCCTCAATCCCAAACTGCGGCATCGACTACATGGATAAATCATTTTCATTTAGTTCTATGAAGCATCGTTCTCGTGAGGGCAAATGATTCAAGGACACCATATTTACGATGCCATCCCAAGTTAGTTTTAATTTCCCCCTTCATCTATCTAGCAATGGCTCGGATCAACTCACACTAACATATGTGTGTGTTTGTTTGCTAGGTTAAAATTAATATTATTGAGTTGAACCTGACATATCACATCATATACAAATTTTAAAATTAAAATCTAACTATATTTTACATCGTACACATATTTCAAGATAAAAAATTAATTTTATTTTACATCCTATACACATACTAAAATAATAACTAACTTAATTTGCATCCCCCACACATTCCATTTAGTTCTATGAAACATTGCTCTCACGAGGCAAATGATTCAAGGGCGCCCTCTACGATGCTATCCCAAGTTAGTTTTAATCTCCCTTTTCATCTATCTAACAATGGCTCGGATCAACTCACACTAACATATGGGTGTGCTTGTTTGCTAAGTTAACATTAACATTATTAACTTTTACCTGACATGCTACATCATACACAAATTTTAATATTAAAATTTAACTATATTTCAAATCATACACAAATTTTAAAATAAAAAATTAACTTTATCTCATATCCTACATACATACTAAAATAATAATCAATTTATATCACATACCTCATATATTCCAACATAATAATGAATTTTATTTCACATTATACACAACTCTCAATAAAAATATATCATCCAAGTTTAACCTTAACCATGTTAAAATTAACCTTTGTAAATAAACACATCATATAGGAGCCTTTAATAATCGACAATGGGAATAAACAGACCACTTTAAATATCCTTCAATCATATTATCCTCAATAGTGCCATGCCCACCCTCTCTCATACAATGAATTCAAATTCAGTCAACTTTGATACCCAATAGACATCAACCTATCACATAAAACTCCTACTCCTACATTAACCAATCTCATCCTCATTCTACAATTACTGTATTCCCCTATACCAACACAACTATGGATAACAAAAGTATTTGAAGTTTCCCCGTGATTGGACTACTAACTCACCTAATAGCACTTTAGTGATCACTTTCTTCTTTAAAATTACCAAATCTACAATATATATTGTATCTTCTGCTCAATTTGACTCACTTTGTATCTAAAATGCTCCTC